>CAUYSK010092444.1:0-10852 GCA_963575035.1 Avahi laniger | reverse complement strand
GTCGCCACTCTAAACCCCTAGTGTCTTGTGAAATGGTTTTATGTATGAGATTAGAGCCTTTTAAGCTATCTTTTCCCTAGAAAAGAACCTAAGAGGAGAGAAAAAGCATACGGAAAGATAGATGTCACCTAAAACAAATTTTAATTAATCGTCTATGCTGCCACTGCATTAAAAATTGCCCCAATTTTATTTGAAAAAAAAAATTGCCCCAGAAAATGATTTTAAGGATATGAGAATTGAATTTTCTGGATGTCTGGACCTCCAACCTAGCCAAATTTTGCCTCAACCCTCAACCCTGCTACTTGTATGGTCCAAAAAGGAGCAACTTCAACATTCATTACCTGGCAAGTTGTTAAGATGTGCGGATGCCACCTCAAACCTGTCCCATCAAAGTCTGCAGTTTAACAAGATCCCCAGGTGATTTATATGCATGTTAAATTTGAGGAGTACTTTCTTTTTCTTTTTTTCCTCCCTTTTTTTTTTTAAAGGGGTAGGGGATTGTGAGGGGGGATGCTTAGTTGCCTTGTTTGTTTTTGTTGAGACAGAGTCTCACTCTAGTGTAGTGGCGCCATCGTCATTGTAGCTCACTGCAACCTCCAACTTCTGACTCAAGCCATCCTTCTGCCTCAGCCTCCCAGGTAGCTGGGACTATAGGTGCAGGCCCAGTACTCAATGCCTGGCTGGTTTTGTTTTGTTTTGTTTTTCCCGTTTCTTTTTGGTAGAGACAAGGGTCTCACTTTTGTTCAGGCTAGACGTCCTGAGTTCAAGTGATCCTCCCACCTTGGCCTCCCCAAAATGCTGGGATTACAGGCATGAGCCACAGCACTAGGCCACAAAAGCACTTTCTTAAAGTGGTAACAACCCTGGGCTTACACATTAGAATCTTCTGAGGAGCTTGAAAACAATAGAGATGCCTGGGTCCTACCTCCAGAAATTCTGACTCATATCGGTGCAGTGTAGGGGTTGGCATTGGGATTGTTTAGACGCTCTCCAGTGACTCCACGTGCAGCCAAAGTGGAGAACTGACTTAACGTTTCTGAAACTTCCTTGTTACAAGGCAGAGCTGATAAAATTCTGAAGTCTTCAAATTCTATGTTTCTTCTAAACATTATGTATTATGATTAAATCCAAATACCAGTTAGCTCCTGGAGGACAGGGATATATTTGCCTTATTTTATTTTTTTTCAAGAGTAACTATGTCACTTTCAAGAGTAACTAGGTATCTCAGGATAAGAAACAAAACAACAAAAACACACACAAAATATTGTAGTCTTGCCCATAAATGCATCTCAGTGTTGGCAATCTTACCCTTGGTAATGTTTTCGCTTCCCTGGATGGGTCACACAGCAGCATCCTAAAATGACCCAATGACATGGTCATTACTATGGGCAAGACAGCCAGACTGGCCCTGCCCCCACCCAATGTCTTTAGATTACTGCAGATGAACTTTCAAAGCTAATCTCCCTAACGCTTATGAGTCATTTCCTGAGATGAGGAACACACAGCCAGCTGGGTCAAAACCATACATGCTGTGTTCTCTGAATTTCAAGATGCTACTGAATCTGACCTCTGGTTTTCAATGTATTTCCAGAGACTAGCGTGCGGTCAACGTCCCCGTGACAACAAACTCGGAGCTCGATTTTCACTTTATAGGGATGCTGCCACAGCTAGAATCTACTGCTGTTTTCAACTGTCTCTTGGTCTGATGGCCTGAAATTTTGCTCAGCAAGAGCCTCCCCCACCCCCTGGTTTGCATAGCAGGTGGCTGGAAACCAGATCTCACACAGAACTTTCCAATCTGTGGGCCACACCCTACCTGATGACTTAAATCAGTTGCTACTGCTTCAAGACGTAGGTCCCTTTAGCTGTGAAACAGCTAGAAACCCAATGTGGTGGCCTGCGGCTGCGAGCCATGAGCCATCCGTTTACCACTGTTGGCTTTACAATCATTACCAGTTTCTCTCTTCTTTTAAGTCAATAAAGTTGGCAAATCTTACATAAGAGCAGTGGTTCTCAAACGTCTTTGGCTCAGAACACTTTAATACATTTAAAATTATTGAGGACCACAGAGAGCCTTTGTTTATGTGGGTTATATCCAGTGGCGTGCTGGAGTCCACTTGTATCCACTCACAAGAATTCAATCAATATTAAGGAATTTTTCAAGCCAACTGTTAAACTATTTGGAAATTGAAGTTGGCAGTGGAAGGAGTATTTATACCATGGAAATTGGCAAATGCTACAAAGCAGGGCTTTTTGTCTTTTTCTGGAGATCTGGTTTACCAGCACACCATTGATTTTATGTACTAATATTTTCCATATTAGACATTAATATGAAGAACTTTTGAAAATATTTATTTCAGCTAAAAATAATAAACCCACTACATATTAACATAAATGCCATATTTTTCATAATTTTTTCCCCATACAATAATTTAATGAGGAGAGTTGCATTGTTTTACATTTTTGCAATCTCTTTAATGGCTGGCTTTAATAGAAGACAGTTGGATTTTCACATCTGCTTCTGCATTTAATCTGTTGCACTATCACAGTTGGAAAACTCAACTGTACACTTGTGAGAGCATCAGACCAAATAAGGCAAATAATGTCTTAGTGTCGGCTGAGTGTCGTGGCTTACCCTGTAATCCTAGCACTCTGGGAGGCCTAGGCGAGAGGATCACTTGAGGTCAGGAGTTCAAGACCAACCTTAGCAAGAGTGAGACCCCCATCTCTGCTAAAAATAGAAAGAAATTAGCTGGACAACTAAAAATAAAAAAAATTAGCTGGGCATGGTGGCACATGCCTGTAGTTCCTGCTACTGGGGAGGCTAAGACAGGAGGATCACTTGAGCCCAGGAGTTTGAGGTTGCTGTGAGCTAGGCTGATGCCACAGCACTCTAGCCTGGGCAATAGAGTGAGGCTCTGTCTCAAAAAACAAAACAAAACACCAAAAAAAAAAAAAAAGTCTTAGTGTTTTAAGAGAGTTCTGACCTTGCAAATCTCCTGAAAGAGTCTCAGGGACTCTGAGAATCACCGCACTGGAACATTTCTCCTCTCTCCTCAGATCGCAGCTCACTTTACTGCACCTCCTTTATAAAACACAATTAGGTTTATCCTGTGGTCAATTTCTCTCCATGCACATTTGGTCTAGTAATTTTGAAAGGCGTAGCCACGCAGCATGGTAATTATGCCAGGAAATTACCATTTGTGACTGTGTTTTCCCCCTTAATTTTCCCCACAGCACTACGTGAAGATAAGCTACTAGTGGAAGGCCTCAGAAACTTGGTCATAAACACTATGTAAACTTTTCCATTTTGCTTCTGGAGCTCAAGACTTCCTGAAGGACATGCCAACAGTTTTAATTTCTTAAATTCAAAGGTATAACCTAAAATTTTCCAAGTGTATATTCAACAGCCAAATATTCCATTTCCTTAAAAATGCTATTTTTGACTTGGTGGAAAAAACATTTTTGTGTTAATTCGAGTGTTTTTCTGATCTGAAACAGATTTTGAAAAATAATGATAGAAGAGTTTAAAGGTCACTTTCTGGTTCGAGTGAGGATCCTATTTCTGGTGGCCATGAGTGGAGATGACCATCTGACTTCATTTAATATAGCTATTTCTGAAGCACGTGTGGAGAGTCCAGGCCTCAAAAACTTGAACAGTTTGGGTGATAACTTAAAAATTCTGTGTTAACAAAATTCTTGTTTAGTTGAAATAATTTTTCCATCGACTACAAATCTAAAAAGACTTCATTCATAAATTTTTTTGACTTTTCAACTCTTGAGGAACTTGTCATTTTGCTTTAAATTTCCCCTCCTCCCCTCTGCCTGAGGGAGTGTTAGGTGGCAAAGGATTGTTGTCACTGGGGCAGGGAAGGCAGCAAGGTATGGGTTCCCTCCTGCTCTCACCAGGAAGTGTCTCTCACCAGGAAAGAACTGCAGCAGACACTGTCCTTGATGCCTATAATCCAGGAATCTGAATATATTCTCAATGATATAACCTTGAATTTAGCTAAGAAGGGGGGAGGAGAGAGAGAGAGCACTAATCACTCAATGCTTTTGGCAGAAATGGTGCTTTTTTTCCCCTCTATTTATTCTTGCAGACCCATTCTCCATGCCCAAGAAAGCTGATCTCTATAGACTCCTTGGCCTCTGGGTTCTGGGGTGGTAACAGCTTCCCTTAATCGCTAGTCTCTGGGGTGCTTCACCGTCCCCTGTTGGTTCCCTTAAACCTGCTCATGCCTCTGCAAATTACCTCTTCATTAAACATTCTTCAGTAAAATCCTTAAAGTGTGCCCAGGTCAGAAAGATACAATAATAATTTATTTTAAACAGATACCAAGCAAATTTTCATGTTTATTAATATAGGTTACATGTTTAAGAGTACACATAAAAAGTGACATAATATTTTATAAGTATAGTAATGATAGTCATATTAATATTTTAATATATACAGACTGAATAAACAATGACAGTAAATCTCCACTGATTTAGATAAGGTGAATATAGTAACCACATTAATAAAATCAGTGCTAGCTTCTACTTACAATATAGTTACATTACTTTTATGTAAATTAAGCTATGGGATATGGAAATAGTTTGTTCTTTTAAATAAACATTTGCCTTGCAATGTTACACCTTTTTCTTTATTTAAAATGCCACTATTTTTCATAAGTATAAAAAGATACGTTTGAACTAATTTTCAAATTAATCTGTCAAGTCCATAAAGATTTTCTATACTCTATACTTATCAAGGGGTTGAAAAAGCTTTTAAAATAATCTCATTAACTCTTAAAAAGTGTAAATGGACAGTACAGAATAATTTTCCTAAATTTCAATTTCAACTTTGTTTTCTTCTGTTATTTTCAACTAGACTGACATAATCAATTTTTAAAAGAACACCTGATTTGAGTAATCTATTTTTTTTTTTTTTTGAGACAGGGTCTCACTCGGTCACTGAAGCTGAAATGTACTGGCGCAATCACAGCTCACTGTAGCCTCCAACTCCTGGGCTCCAGCGATCCTTCTGCCTCGGCCTCCCAAAGTGCTGGGATTACAGGCATGACCCACCACGCCCGGTGCTGATTTGTACATGTCCTGTATTGTGCTATGTTTTCATCTTAAGTTATAACCACAGGAAACAGTAACCCCAATGTTCAAAGTAACCCATATCTTCAAAGGTGACAGGCCTTGCTTGTGTGAAACATGCTTGTTGGCAGCTGGCTAAAAGCACTCTTTGACATGACATATTGATTATGGCTACATCACATTATATCCATGCATATCTACTTTGCTCTTCTTGAGGGCAGGTCTCAGTCTTATTCCACTCTGGACGCTGGCACCCATCGGAGTGCTCATAGCATGTAACAGGTGTTTCTACGTGAGAAGCCTTGCACGACAACTGCTGGACATGAGCATGCCTTCTTTCTCTGCTCTTAAGAGGGGGTACAAAGGCTTTCCTGGTCATTACCTCCTAGGATAGTGCATTCTGCTTTGCCAGTTTCTAATAAATGTGATCAGTTCACAGCCAGCCCTTGGAGGAACTCCAGAAGGATGGAGCAAACCCGGTGGTCCCACTCTCGCTGCTCTCCAGAGGCTCAGCTCGAGGGTTTCTGGCCAGTCTGTGTCTGACGAGGTCCTGCCGTGTATCTGCTGCTTAGAGTTTTCCATCAGGGGTGGACGCATGCAGCTTTCTGGGGTGGGCTACTCTGAAAGCCAGCCTGTGGTCACTAGTGGCACTTATGCTCAGTCTTGGTTTACATTTACAGTGTGTAAAACATCAAAAATGCTACCCATATAAAAACTAGGGCTTTTAATCTATTTCAATAATTTTAAGAAATCAAACTTTGAAATGTTTAAAACACTAGAACTTTTTCTATACACAGATAGTACTAAGCCTTATCTTAACCTCAATAACTTAAACATTGCTGTCAAACAATTTCAAAATACACTTATTTGCAAAAGCCGTGTAAGTCCAAACTATGGAATCCCTTGCTATTGATGGACACCTTCAGATGTTCAGGGCTAAACTTCACTAACCTAGACTTTGCATGTAAAATCAGAGAATCAGAGATTATTTCTGTAATCGCTGAGGGAGAAAAAGAGAGAGTTTCAAAGTGCCTATTCTATATCGCACTGCAAATAATACATGTGTGCATACATATGTATGTATATAGTAAGTCACTGAGATATATCAAGAAGTGACATTCAGCTATTAACACAGCATTGGCAATACTCCCTTATAATAACAACATCGTCTTCTATTCTTGTTATCTTTTCCAGTGATTAACAAAAATATATGCTTGATGGCTCTCATAAGGAGCAGGCGTGCAAATGATACACTGTTGTTTTAGGTGGTGAAGTAAATACAGTTTAGGCAGGTGCCAACAGAATCCTCAGGCAATTCACTTTTTTAACCTTTTCTTTTTAACCGACCAGCAGCCCCCTTTCCTAAGTTAACAGCTTTTTGTATATGCTACTGTTGAGGTTGCTAGAGCAGGTGTCCATTTTACTTGCCATCAGCTGACCACTGCTGTTGTAACTGCTGGGATCGGAGCTTTCTTTGCAGCACAGGAGACTGCACAGGTATCTCTGGCACTCAGAGGACGCGTAATAGTAAATCAAGGGATCAATGCAACAGCTTATGCTGCTGACGCAGACACAGAGGAGGTAGGCAAAGTAGGCGGCCTCCGTCGAGGAACTGCGAGAAAGGAATGAATAATGCACAATCAGGAGGATGTTCGTGGGTCCGAAGCAAACGATGAAGACGCAGAAAACGGCAGCTGACAAGAACAAAGCCCGGGATTTCTTGCTCCGGTTGGCAACCGTGGAAGAGCTGAGACATCGAATGATAGACACATAACAGACTGCGGAAATGATCAACGGCACAAAAAAGAACGCAGCAGAGAAGGCTGAGAAGTAATAGGCATAGTAGCCCTGGAGCAGGGTTTCGTTGAGCACATCGTGACAGGTGGTGATGTTGAGCCCCGGCACCTGGGTGGTCTGCTCCTTGAGCAGCAGAGGCACCACCCCCGCGATGGCCATAGCCCAGATGGCCAGACACGTGACGGAAGCCCTTCCCAGAGTACGCCAGGACAGGGACTGGATGGGATACACCACAGCCAGGAACCGGTCAATGCTTATGACTGTCATGAGCATGATGGAGGCATACATATTGCAGTAAAACGCCGCAGTGACGAAGCGACACATTTCGGACCCGAACTGCCAGTCGCTGCCGGAAAAGTAATAGCTGATCTTAAAGGGGAGCACAGACACAAAGAGCACGTCTGCCGTGGCCAGGTGTAACATGTACACCACCGCCGGCTTCTTGACCTTCATCTTCAAGATGAACACGACGATGGCCAGGATGTTGAGCGGAAGACTTACTATAAACACGCCCGTGTAGACGGAGGGGACGAAGAGAGTCAGCCAGGGGCTGGTCAGATATCCGGAGGCATCTTTCGAGATGAACACAGGGGGCGGTTTCCGAAGAGGACTGCTTTTATTGACGGAGATTAACCTACGTTCTGTTAACCCACTTGCATTTTTCTCCTCGTCCTCTCCCAGTGGGAACGGTTCATATCTGTCATTGAGATTTCTGAGAAGAAATGACCGGGGATCCACAGTAGCATTTGTTGCTTTTGACTCTGAAAAATAAAATTTTAAGATTAAAAAAAAAAAGTGAATGAATTAAAAAGACAAAAGAGACAAATAGAGAGCATATTTTACTTTTATATTTTGTTTTATTAGGAGAGTGGGTGGTAAAGAGCAGGTGACGCGCAAATAGCCATTATCAGAGAATAAGCTAACTTGAAGTATGAAATAGGGTGCCACATTTCGTTGTGATGTAAGCAAACCATTTTAAAACTCTGCTCCTTAAAGGGACAAAGGTGAATGATATGCTTTCAGAGAGCTACCCTGCAGACATCAAGAAATTCTTGACATGAAGGAAGCAAGCAGTGATTTTTTCTCCATACTAGCCACTGTCTACATAAACAAACCACTTCCAGCTCCTGTGACTTCTCTTTCCTCCACATACCTTCACGGGCGCATTTTCTCTTCAGTTTGCAGCTATCCCACGAAACCCATCCCCTCAACAGAAAAATCCACAAGAACGCAAGGGGACTTCTTACATGTTATGGAGCTAGAGGCAAATTCAGAGCAGGACCTGGGACTCCCAGTTCTATGTCCAATGTCCAGGGACAATAGTTTTCCTCCACTCTTTTGGTTTGCTGACACAGGAGAAGGTAGCAATCTGTCATCATATCTGGGGCCAAACCACGTGCCTTGGGTTATCTCCTAACACAGCCACAAGATATCTGTCACCTCAAGCATTGTCCTGCTTCCTTCCTGAGCTGGTTAACAGCAGCAGGTGTTCTGGGCCACTCACGCCAGGCTGATGGCCTCCTTTGGCTGGGTTCTAGAATGCTGCATGCCTCAAGGTGCATGCCAGGCCAATCGGGGTCTTTGGAGTATCAACCAGGTGTCAAAATAAAGGCTCAGCTGTACACATTCTCCCACCAAAAAGATCCATTTGAAATGTTCATCAAAGAAAAGTAACAGTTAGCAGCTGGAATCCAGTCAGCTTTTCTTCCCAAGAAGCTTTGCTAAAATTCTGCCACTGAAGAGAAATGACAAAGAGCCTTTGTTGGGCCTCGGGAAGCAGAGGAGGGGAGAGAATATGTCAGGTTTTAGTCTGGAATGTCGGTTCTTAGGGCACTCATGGCTGAAGAATGACCAGACATACCAAAGTAAGGCAAGCAGGAGGTGAAGTTTATTGAGGGGGAGCAAGATAGGATTATAGAGCAAGAGCAAGACATAGGTTTACAAAGCATGATACATACGCCATAGATCATGACTGGACCCCTTGTCGCTGCAGAAAAAGAAAGCTTGGTTATGGTCTGGGTCTTGTTTTATGGTGTCCATATATGGTGTTCAAAACGTGGCCATAGAACCACTTTGATTGGACAGTTGGGGAGCTGCATGACCTGGGTCTTACTGTGCATGTGAGTTCTAGGTCACTTTCCAGACTTTATGGTACCCATGCGGCTTGGCCCGTCAGCTAGAGTCCTCTGCATTCTTTTGCAGCTGGTGTGCCCAGTTCCGATTAGCAGATTTGCAGGGTATTCCCTCCTCCCTCAGGTAGGGAGAATCAGGATTGGGCAGGACCAAGATGGGGGCAACAGCACCCACTTTCGTCCCTAGGAGACCTGGAATCCCTCACTATATACCTAACAAAACCACAGAGGAAAAAGGGCAAGGTCTCTATCACTGGAAGCGCTCACGACAAAGGCTGGATATGCAGGTCACTTACAAGTGATGTTAGAGGATTTAAAAATTGGCAGGAAGTTGGACAAGTACAGTGTATTTTCAAACTTTTGGTTTAGTTTTTCAGCAGTGGAACCTTTTCTGTAAATAGAAACTTATAGAGAGAGGCATAAGGCAGTAGAAGAGAGAGTTCTGCTTCTGGTTCGGCTCTGTGAGGTCCTACCAGATCCAATCATCCCTTAGATAAAAATGATAAACTCTAGACTCCCTCCGTACCCTCTGTCCTCCAATCAATGATCTGAAGGCATTTAGGTTTGTAGAGTGGTAGAAGGAGAGAATGGAGGAGAGGAGGGGTGAATCTTGGAAGAAAGAATAGAACCTGGTAATTTTCTTGTTTTCAGTGACTTTTAGCTTGAAAGGCCAATGTCAGTGCCTGTGATGTTGTGAAATATATATCTGGTCTTTCTCTTCATTTCTTGACATATAGCTTTTAAAATCCTTGTAATCTCTGGAAAGATGAGTGTCTTTTATATGTTAATGAGAAAAAATGATGGCTGGGGGCCCCTAGATAGCTTCAGGATGGGGGCTGAGCACCCAAAAGACCAAGGCAGGATTAGAGGGTTGTGACGTTCAGCTCCACCCGCCAACCTTCAGGGACAAGAGAGGAGCTGAAGGTTAAGTTGGTCACCAATGGCCAATGATGTAATTTTGTGGATGAAGCCTCCATAAAACCCCAAAAGGACAGGATTAGAGGTAGGGATTCTGGATAGCAAACAGGAGGAGTTCCTGGTGGGTGGCACCCCAGAGAGGGCATAGAAGCTCCATACCCCTTCCGACATACCACATGCATCTCTTCCATCTGGCTGTTCATCTGTATCCTTTGTAATAGCCTTTACAATAAACCAGTAACTGTAAGAAAAGTGTTTCCCTGAGTTCTGTGAGCCACTCTAAAGCAAATTAATTCAATCTAAGGAGGGGACCATGGGAACGCCTGGATGGATGGTCAGAAGTTCTGGAGGACTGAGCCCTTAACTTGTGGGATCTGACTGTATCTCTATGAAGACAGTGTCAGAATTCAGTTAAATTAGAGGATACTTAGCTGCTGGTGTCTGCTGGAAAATCTGCCAGAGAATCGATTGCTTGCTGTGTGGGAAATACCCCTCCAAATATCTGGTGTTGGAAGAACTGAGTGAAGTGCTATGTAAGAGAAAACAGTCTGGGGAAAATGTTAATGGTCTGGTTTTTCCTATATCACATCAGTGCCATAAAAGGTGACTAAAACTCAGATAGAAAACCTGTAGCCTTTATGTTCTGAAGAACCAGGGGACAGAGTTCGGGGCAACCATGGTCAATGGAAAGTTAGGAGAGAGTCCCAGAAAGGAAAAAGCCAAAGAGGGGGAGCTCTAAACTCCAGTGTAAATTCTGTCTTAGGCTTTGGCTGACCCTTCAACCATGCATGTGTAGGGAAGGTGCAAAACACGTCTGTTCCTCTCCATACTTCCAGAGTTCTTCTGATTCCTTCCCATCTGGATCAGCTGTGGCTTCTTTAGATTTTCGTTTGGATAATGACACACCCTGTTTAGTCTCT
>CAUYSK010092441.1:0-11205 GCA_963575035.1 Avahi laniger | reverse complement strand
CATATATCTTGGAGGTAGCTCCATGCCAGAGTGCAAAGGGCTTCCCATTCTTTTTGTTTCCTTTCCCCCGTCCTCTCCCAATGTTCCTCTATATGGTTCCTCTGTATGGATGTAACAGAATCTCACATATGCTACTGAAAGGTAGTGAGAGGGTGTGGGTGGCATTCCAGGTGGTGGCCAGCATGAGCAAAGGTGAAGCAGGCAGCAGGTGCTTGGAGTGACGAGGAAAGTGAGGACCTGGCTGCCCAGGAGGAACACGGGGAAGGTATAGGGGAATAGCTGGCTGGAAGCCATAGCTCTGGGTCATTGTGTGGGTGTCAGTGATGGCACAGCAGTGTGTATGAAGACCTTCAGGGGGATGGGGGCGTGTCAAGGATGGGGTGAGTAAGTTGGCAACCAGAAGAGATCCAGGTGGGCCGGAACCACGTTGCTGCACCTTTGGTTGGTTGTGTTAGGGTTGGGATGCATTTCTGGTAGAGAGGAATCTGGCTCCATCTTAGATGTGTGATCTCTGACCATCCACGTGCCACATATAGAGCTATATTGAGCAGTCAGGCTGCCCACTGCAGGGATGGCACCTTTGACCTTCTCGTGATCAACTTCTTTACTATTATAAAATGAAATTCATAGATGATATAATCCACCAACATACATACTTTTAAAAATCAATGTAAGGTCCTGTTGAGTGAGACAAAAGGAAAATGTATGTCTCAGTTCGTTTTCTGTTGCTTACAATACCTGAAATTAGATAATTTGTAAAGAAAAGGAATTTATTTTTTGCAGTTGTGGAGGCTAAGAAGTCCAAAGTTGAGGGGCCACATCTGGTGAGAGCCTTCTTGCTCGTGAGGACTCTACTCTGTAGAGTCCTGAGGTTTTGGTGGGCATCACATGGTGAAGGGGTTGAGTGTGCTAATTCAGGTCTATCTTTCTCTTATAAAGCCACCAGTCCCACTCCTGTGATAACCCATTGACCCATTAATCCATGAATGATTAATCCTTATAACCCAGTCACCTCCTCACCTCTCAATATTGCCACATTGGGGATTAAGTTTCAACATGAGTTTCAGAAAGGGCATTCAAACTGTAGCAATGTATGTAATAAAATACATAGTATTTCAATATCTAAATCCTCGGGTATGACTGCACTAAAAAAACAAAGACTCCCACAAATTTCCAGAATGTTCCTGGAAGTCAGTGGGCAGCACCACACCCAGTGACAACCACAGGGCTAAGCCATGTTGTATATTGCAAAGGTGTCTTACTTCTTGTATTTTTATTTTAGAGAAGTGCAATAGAGTTCATTTCCATTTGCCATATCGATGGCAATTCTTGGACGAAGGCAAATGGAAGGATTTGGACAAAATGGAATTTATTGAAGAGGCATATAGCAATCCCAGGAAAGAGAGGTAGGAAGCATGTCACTTGTCTCTGCTTTGTGCCTGGACTTTTGTGTGTAGAGTAGGACATTTAAACGGCATTGTTTAGTTTTGATGACCTTCACGCACACACACATACACACATCAGCCAAGTCTGAAGGTGCAAGCTCTGGACTGAAAGCTGGAAGTTAATGTTCATACCAGCAGTTTGGTGGCTGTGTTCTCCCACCTTCCTCTTCTTTCAGGGAGGAGCTATGAGGAAAGAAAAAGATGGTACTAACACCAAGTGAATTCCCAACCATTTGATGCTGGGATTGATCACATACATAAATACTTACTGTTGTAGAAGAGCGAGAGATGATCATTTGTGATATTTTAGCCTTTGGTCTATAAAGTCATACAGCTGAACTGCTGTTTATTGTTTAACCTTTAACCTTTAACTCTTACTTTTCTGAGTATATCCCAGTGTTTTCACTTAGTCAATTCAGAGTAAATAGGGAAGTTCCACATAGCCTTATTTTCAAATAGTCATCATATCTTGGATTGAACCTGCTAGAATATGTTTCCAGGAAGAGAATTTAAGCCTACTTTTTGAGTGTAGAAAATAAATTTTCACTTAGAGTGTAGTTACATGCAAATTGCTATTGGTGAAACAAATTATTCCCCTTAAAAGGATTAAACGATTCACATACCACCCCTAAATTGAGACAAAGTTTACACATGGTGGAGTACCCAGATAGTAAGTATACAGTTCAGTGAGTTTTGACAAATACATATATTTGTGTAGCCAACATTCTGATTAAGTTATAGATCATTTCCATCACCCCAGAAAGTCTCCTCATGTCCCCTGCTAGTGAGTCTCTACCCCTAGAGGTCACTGCTACTCTGACTTCTGTTGCCATAGATTAGTCTTGCTGGTTCTCAAACTTGAGATGAATGGAACCATGTGGTATATATTTGTGTCTGTTGTCTTTCACTCAAATCCCCCACCCCCAAAATGGGCAAAGTACAAAGACAGATGTTTCCCTGCAGAGGAAGCACAAATGGCTAATAAACATGGATTTGAACTTACTTCCATTGTCCATCTCAGTTTTTACTGTGTGACCCACTTTGTCTATATTTCGTTTCTTTTTTTGATCTTAAGTTTTTCCCCCCTCATTTGGTTTTTTTCCTCCCTGATCTTCTAGTTTGGAAGTTATATACTGAATTTCTATTTTTTTAGTGGTTATTCCAGAAATCTAAGCAGGCACTTTATTTTAACAAACTTTAGCTTAACAACTTAACCTAATCAATGTGTTTTATCATTCTCTCAAACAATAAGAGAACCTTGAACACTTGGATTCAGACTAGTTTCATTCAAACTTCTTTACTACTTATATAAATTTGGACAGATTACTTAACCTTACACTGTCTCAGTTTTACTGTATGCTAGGTAGATATAATAGTTCCTACATCATCGGGTTATTTTGGAATTAAATGAGTTAATATACATAAAACACTCAGACCACTGCCAGTATGTAAGATGTGCTATATAATGATGCTGCTATTATTTTTTTTAATCCCAGAAATTAGAAGTTAGCATTATTTTAAGCAGTCAGTATTTGTTTAAACTTACACAATTACCCTTTTGTTTTTTGCTCACCGTTCCTTTGCTCACACTTCTCCTTGTGGGTCATTTTCCTTCTTTAAGTTCATTTACCGAAAGTTGCTTTAGTGAGAATCTGGTGGTAAATGTTTTTTTGTTTGTCTGAAAGAGTACTTCCTCCTCATTCTTGAAAGATAGTTTTGGGTATTTTCTCTAAACTCGTATAAGATTATTCCATTGTTTTCTAGATTCCATTACTTCTATTTAGAAGTTAACTGTCAGTCTAGATGTAGGGATATTTGTTTTTTAGAGCTGCCATAACAAATTACTGAGAACTTGGTGGCTTAAACAGCAGAAATTTATTGTCTCACAGATCTGGAGGATAGAGGTCCAAAATTAATGTGTCAGTAGGGTCATGCTCTGTCTGAAGGCTCTAGGGGAGGGTCTTTTCCTTGCTTCTTCCTAGCTCTGGTGGTTGTTGGCAATCCTTGCTCTTCCTGGGCTTGTAGATGCATCACTCCAATTTCTGTCCCCATTGTCACTGGTGTTTTCTCCCATGTGTCTCTGTCCAAATTTCCCTCTTCTTAAAAGGACACCAGTCATTGGATTAAGCTCCACCCTAATCCAGCATGACTTCATCTTAACTTGATTACATCTGCTAGGACCCTATTTCTAAATAAGATCACATTCACAGGTACCGGGGGTTAGGACTTCAGCATATCTTTTGGGGGACATAATTCAATCCAGTGCAGTAGGTTTCCACTTTTTTCTCTCTGGGTGCTTTTAATATCTTATCATTCTTTGGTCTTGTGCAGCTTCATTAAGATCTGTGTATGGATTTATTTTATTTATTTTACTTATAATTTGTTGTGCTTTCTGAGCTTCTTAGCCATGATCTCTTCAGGTGTCAATATTACTTCTCTAGAATTCCGATCAGACATATGTTGAGATCTTCTCACTTTATCTTTTATGTCTCCTAACTTCTCTCTTTCTCTCTGTCTGCTGTATTCAGGGGAATTTCTTCTCAGTCTCCCAGTTCACTAGTTCAGCCTTGTCTGAGATACAGTGTGTCCCGCCTAACTGTGATTTTAAAATTTCAATTGTTATATATTATTTACTTCTAAAAGTTCTATTTTTTCTTCAAATTTACCTGGTCCATTTTTATAGTCTCTTGATCCTTACTGATACTTTGTTACTCAATTCAATTTTAAAAAATATTTCATACATATTATACATATTTGCATCTGAACATGCTAATAATACTTGTAGCCTTTGGTGGTCTGATTCGATTTGTTTTTGCCAACTTTTGCTCGTGGTATATTGTTTAAACATGTTTTTTGTGATTTATTTGATTTTGAGGTCATGTTTGATGAAACTTTATCTGTGGAAATTCTTTTGAGACCTAAGTTGAAGGTGAATTCCTCCAGAGAGGATTTGCGTTTGCTTCTCAGGGAATTGCTACCTTGGGAGAAAGTTTATTTGTACACAGAAAATGTGATCAACCTAAAACTTTTGTGAGGCTTGAGTGGTTTGTAAATTCTCAGGGGAATTTTTTACTCTTCTATCCAGAGCCAACATTAATGCAGGCAAATTTCCTTTCTGACTGCCACTGTAAGGCAGGTCTGCTCTCTACCACCCCCTCCCCTTTACTAAGGGTGTGGGGTCTTTCAGGGTCCTGGTTTTATGCAGAAGTATATTTTTTGAGCTTTAACCTCCTACTGTCCTCAGACCTTGCATTTGTTTCCTGTTTCTCCTTTTGTGTGAAAAACCAGGCTCTTTGTCATTGCTCACTGACACTGCCCTTGGACAGCCACTGGCTTTAGTTCTTATTTATATACCAGTTTTATACCTTCCCCTTTGATCTTTAGGCAGTATCACTTTTAGTAAGGGAGCATATCCTGGTGGCTAAGTGTCAGGCTGTGCAGCTGAAACTGCTTACCTGGAACCCCAGCTCTACCATCTACTGACTGTTAGACCTTGGACAGGTTTCGTAACCTTCCTGGGCTTCTGTATTCCCATCTGTGAAGTGGAGATGACAGCATCAACCTCACAGGCTTGTGAAGACTTAATCTTCTAATACATATACAATACTTAATACAGGATCTGGCTCACACAATAAATAGTGTATGTTAACTATTGTTATTTTTGGCTTCTAAGGATTTCCCTTTTTTGTCAGCTCAGCAATGCATTTTAAAAAAGAATATTTCAACCAGCATTTTCTGCTTTTTGTAGTGAGTGGAATTTTCATGATAGCTAGTCTTCCATATTATCCTGATTTTATTATTTTTGCACAGCAAAACTGACCTTAAAAAGCATTTTCCTCTGCCTCTGAAAACGTGTTTTAAAATATGCATGTCACATTTGATAGTTACTTCTACGAGCCATGTGTTCTCATGGGTGGAAGCTGAGGGACCTGTGTTCGTTTGGCTGGTGGAATTTTTAATCTCCTTCTCATTTTCTTTTGCAGTATCCTGTTCACCGAGTTGGCCAGTAGTTTTCACTTTCTTCAATATGAAAAATGTCTGAACTTTGTCTCCATGACGTTTGGTGCTGCCCGGGCTCGCCGACTCTCTACGGCCTCTTCCGTCACCAAACCCCCACACTTCCTTTTCACCACAGACTGGGTTTGGTACTGGGCCGATGAGTTTGGTTCTTGGCAGGAATATGGAAGACCAGTAAGTGTGATGGGAAGAGGGTAAGTGTTTTGTCCTGAGGATCCATAGTGGAGGAGCCATTCCACACAGGAGCACAAGGATGGTTACTAAGGGCGCCCTTGATGGAGCCAAAGATCCCCAGGTCCCTGTATGACTCACTTGCTTTGGGGGAATTATGGCAACACTAGATAACTTGGAATTCATTTGTATGAGCTTCCCTGTTTGAACAATTAGATATCTGTTGGCTTATGAGAGATAAATGACAAAAAATTGTAGTGAGATCAGCTTCTTCATTGGTTTTGTTAAATGGAATAGAAAGATGGTTCTCTGACTTGTTGAACAGATAACTCCAGAGTTAGTGCCTGTGTGTTTGTATAGCTGTGGCGTAGCGGTAAAAGCTTTTCAGATTGGCTTTCTGCCATTTTTGCAGGTTTATGGAAGGTAGGCAAATATAAGAAAATTGATTTATATCAGATATTGAGTTGGAATCCAGATCAAATATAATAACTGCTGCTGTTAATTATTTGCAGGTATTTGTGGATGGGTCGGATTAAAGGGAGTCCCTTGGTCACCCATAGAAGTACAAGTATAGGGAGGGTGCCATTTATAGGCCCCCCAAATGCAAATTGAGATATGTGGTCTGATAGATATTTGTACTCTTCTGGATTGTAAGAGGCTATATTGGAGCTTTCGTTTCTTGTTCTTACCTGCACTTAGAATTCCCTTTTTCTCTGGCCACATTCTAATGTAAGCTCCGTGATGGCAGGGAGTTTTGTCCCTTTTGCCCTTGATGTATGCCCTTGTGCCTGGAATGATGATGCATAGTGGGTCCTTGGGAAATAGACATCAGCTAGTGGAAGGAGGAAAATGTTGCTGACCACATGGGTCAGTGGAGATGGTCACTGTCAGTGGTGGCCTTCCCAACTCCACCCTCATCCTTCACCCTCTCCCTCACCTCCTCACTTCTTCCTGGCACGAGCCTTTCCTCACCTGCTCCACCCTACCTGCCTTTCCTGCCTGTCTCCCCCTTTCGAGCCTCCTGGGATTCTGTCTTACCTGCCTTGGGGGCCTCATTTGGACAGCTGCTCTGGATTTGGTCAGGCATGTGAAGGGAAGAGGCTATGGCATGACATGGAGGAGGGGAGAGGACGACTGGCCAATCATACTGCATGAATTGGCTTCCCTGGTGACAAGGTGGAGGGACAAATGGCAGCCACAGTGCACATAGCAAATGCAACCGTCACTTACATTTTGTTTGGGGATCTGTCTGGTGTCTGGCTTCTGAGGGGAGCCAGGGGCAACCCCTGGTTGCCGAGTGGGATGACATGGGGTCCTGGGGCAACCTATGCAGAAGTAAGGTTCCATGGGTGGCTTCTCAAACTGCATTGCGAACTCTTGGGGGCAGGCCCTTGCTCCTCCAAACAGCCTGCACTTTGGGTTTCCTCTTTTCTCATTTGTGCTCTTCCTCTTGTGTTGCAGCGCAGAAACTTTTTGAGAGCAGTTTGAGGATCTCTGGGGATAAACTATTTGTGGATATTATTGATGTGCCCATGTGCTGGGGAAATGTAGTGACTCGTTTGTGGACTCATGACTTTTGGCTGCATATTCTCATTCTCATTCTTACCAGTAGCTGGGCAGCCTTCTAGGATGATCTGTCCATTCCTCCCTTTCCTACACATTTCTGGTGTAGCTACATATTTGCATTTCTTTCTTAGTTTTCTGCTAATTGCCACTTCAAGACGGTTTTCTCTTGATTCATAGAAAAGCTAGGTTCTTTTCTCTCTGAGCTTATAATGCACACCAAAATTTTATGTAAAAATCAAATACCTATTGGTCTTGCCACAGGATGTGTGGAAACATGTGATTCCTTCTTCATCTTACCTGTGCCCCAAGGTGCTAAACTCAGCCCTTCTTCAGCTTAACACATAATGTGGCTGCCATTTTTGGTTTCTCCTTCCAGACCTCCTGTTGGGGGCAAAAAACCCTATGCTTTTGTTTTCTGCTCAGCCACGTGCCTGTGTCTGACTGCTATCTTCTCCTCCTCTGTTCCTCTCAACTCCTGGCTTCATTTCTTCAGGCCCAAAGAGGGAAGGATTGTTTTCTTTCCTTTCCCTTTGCTGGCCGGAAGGGATTTTTATGCCACCTGCCCCCCACCTCCAAGCTAATGGTTTAGTTTTAAAGGAAGACAGAGTTTAAGAAGGAGAAATGTAGGCATTAATATAAGACCATAAATTAGGAGGCTACTTTGAAAACTGCATACCTATTCCAGCTTCCCCTCATGGGACCAACTAATTCTTATCCCTCAGGCTCAGGCCTAGGCCCACATGTCTTTTTCCTCCAGGAAACCTTTGCTGGGTTCCACCTTTCCTTGATCATTCTCAGTAACTCTTCTTAGCTTCTAGAACACTCTAAAGACCCGTGTGGGACCTTGAGCGTGATGCTCTGAAATGTCTACTTGCTTTTGTCTCCCCCCTTCATTGCTGGACTGAGTTGTTCAGCGGCATGAGCACATCCTGTTTGACTTATTGCTCTCTCCATAACACCTAGAACTTGTGACCTAGGAGAACTAGGATGGTAGCAATAGGGGGAGTGGAAAATTTATAGGGACAGAGGGAATTAGTTATAGGTTCAATAACTTTAATTTTAGTTATCAGGGCAATGTCAAGTATAATAAGAATGATGATGATGATAGTAACAAATTTATTGAATGTGTTTTGTTCTAGGCACCATGCTAAGTGCATGCCTTATTTTAATTATTTTTCCAACCTTGTGAGGATGGAATAATGGATGAATATGGCCTGAGTGCTGTTATTTTTCCTGTTACACACTTGAGATAACTGAGGCTCATAGAGGTTAAAATAACTTGCCAATGTTACAGAGACAACATGTTTGGGAGCTAGAATTCAAACTCAGTCCAACTCTATTTATTAGATGTCCTGTAGGTAACTGTGGAGAGGATGAGAGATTGAAATGGGTGATTGAAAAAGTAGAAGAGCTCTCCAGGGGGCCAGAAAAAGTAAACCACAAGGAGGAGGACTGAACTCTGATTAAAGGATGGTGGCAACATGAGTAGACCTCAAAGCGAGGTAGCGTTGCTCGGGCTGTTGGCCAACCAGTGTGGAGAACTCACTGTTGCTGTTCCACTGCCATTTGAACGGCTGCTGTATCGTGCATTCTGAGTGACTCAAATGTCCTCCCTGCCTTGCTCCCATCCCTGTTATCCTACTCAGCAGGACTCGTATTTACTGTCTTCCATTTGCTAGGGCAGCTTTCAGGAGAGAGTCATGTCGATTCTGTTCTGTGCCTCCCTCTCCTACAATACCTGCTCCCTGTCTCTCTCCTCCATGACAGGATTGTCCATACAGCATGTCTGAAATGGGGTATGGACACCACCAAGGTCTTTGCCCATCACCATTGGTTCTTGCCTTCATGAAGTATCTGGCTTTCCTCTTGCAGGGCACAGCACACCCTGTGACCACCATCAACAGTAGCGATGTGGAGAAGGCCTACCTGGCATACTGCGCACCAGGGTCTGATGCCCAGGCAGCCACCCTGAAGTTCCAGGCTGGGAAGCACAACTACGAGTTAGACTTCAAAGGTATCCCCTGACCCACCGCCCTTGCCCAGCAGAGCCGGCCCTGGGTTGGCTTTGCCTTTCCACATCGGCCCTGGAGGAGCTGCATGCTCGCACTTGAGGCAGGGAAGGGGAGGCAGGTCCATCTGGAAGGGGAGGCAGACCTGTAAACAGGCGATGCTGGCACTGTGGGATCTATCTAGGAGAAGATGCATTGGGGATGTGAGGAACAAGAAGCCCAGGAGGGGACAGGAGCCCCAAGTGCAGAGGGACTAGCAGGGTCAGCACATGTGCAGTATGGTTGTCCTCCTGTGTCTGAGAACTAACCCCAGGCCTGGACAAGTGTCTGAGTGGCTCTCTTGTGCAGTGTCTGCCTTGTCACTCCTGGTGTGGTAGTCTGTTGTCATTTTTCTGTAGGCACCTTTGGCACCAGCCAGGTGAAACATTGGTAGAATATACTGTAATTAAAGCCCCTGGGAAGCAGATTTTCATGTACTCGTGGTGACCTGAAACTGGGGCTAAAGTGATTGATTCTTCATCCCAGTTGCCTTAATAGACAGAAGTAGGCCACTTGCCCCTTGGCCAGTTCCTCTGGTGGCTGATTTGTGAGAATTTTTTTAAGTTTTAGTTTTGCTGTAGTTTCTCCTAAGCCATTTCCCCATGAGTATCAGTTCAGCTTTGTTCAGTTTAATTTTGCCTGTATCTCACATTTTAAACTTTGGGTCCTTCTGACTGTCAGAATGTTTATAAGGGAATAAGTGGGCCTTTCTTTAAACACAGTTTTTGGTTTTCTTTGTTTTTGTGGACCTTTATGTGGAGAGCCACAAAGTGTCTCTAGTGAATTATCCTAAAACCACTTTGGTTGCCTGCTTTTGGCCAATTGCTTTTGCTCGTGGTTTTGCGGCACTTGTGGTTTTGCTTAAGGTGGACATGCACACCAGTGCACAGTGAGAGCAAGGGCAGTAATCAAAGAAAGGCAGGACGGCACTGGAGATGAGGGCTGCGCAGCTAGAGCTCATCTGACTGCTATTGGTAGTAGCCTGAAATATTTATTTTAAATATCTGGAAAATATCAAAACAAGTACACGAAAACAAATGTCAAATGCCACCTTTATCATTCTCAACTTAGGCCATACCTCCGGGGACATAACGGAATCTCAGGATGAGGATGGGGAAGAGCCCACACATGTCGTTTAAAAAAGAGCATGTTCACTGCAGGCTGGCCTAAGCTCATTTGGGTGGGCACAGTTCTTTTTTGTTTTTTGTTTCTGGTAGATAACATTAGCCACAGAAGAAGTTTGAGATGAGCTAACTTCTTCCCTCACAACCTGACTGCTAGGTACAATGAAAGCAAGCCTCAGACCAAGCCCTGCCACACACATTTACTAACTATTTATTAGGAAGCAAGTATACACACACACACACACAGCAGCAATGCAGATGACTTGTTCTGTAGGTTCATGGAAGACTCAGCTCTGTCCTTTTAGGGACTCTTGTCACAAAAGATTAACACAAGGCAAATGCCAAGCTTCCAGAGGCAGAGTTTTGGCATTTTGTTAGCTGGCATCAGATGGGGCAGAATCCCCCAAAGTCAGGGTTCATTTAGGGATGTAGTCTAGTGTAGCCTCTGTAAGGGTAAATTAGGGAAAAGGTCTCCCTTTACTCTGTCCATGGAAGGGTAGAGAATGTGTCCAACACATATTTAGCTGGTCCATATATCTTGAATAACTTTTTTTTTTTTTTGTGAGACAGAGTCTCACTGTGTTGCCTAGGCTAGAGTGCCGTGTCGTCAGCCTAGCTCACAGCAACCTCAAATCCTGGGCTCAAGCGATCCTCCTGCCTCAGCCTCCCGAGTAGTTGGGACTACAGGCATGTGCCACCATGCCTGGCTAGTTTTTTCTATATATTTTTAGTTGTCCAATTAATTTCTTTCTATTTTTAGTAGAGATGGGGTCTCGCTCTTGCTCAGGCTGGTTTCGAACTCCTGAGCTCAAACTGCCCACCTCGACCTCCCAG
>CAUYSK010092440.1:0-16275 GCA_963575035.1 Avahi laniger | reverse complement strand
ATAATAAAACTGAAGTAGTCAATTCTACCAGTCGTTTTATTATATACTTTTTCTATGTCCGGCAGTTACTTCCTGGTACGTGACTACCTTGGGCGCCTTGAGGAAAACACATTTTTATTCCTTTCAGACGATTGCTCAAGGGAAGCAGACATTTGCATCTCAACTTCTTTATCTCCTTCTTTATCTCATTACAGTATGCAGGACAATGAGACACCTTGGCTTGTTTGCAAGACCCCAGGCCTTGGTTATCTGTCTGTCATAAAGCTATCTATCATGAGGAATAGTTCTGTTTGTTCAACAGGCCATGTCCGGACCTGTTGTCCTCTGGCCCCAAGGAGAGCACACCCAGTTTCGCTGACTCTGGGCTTAAGCCAATTTTTGCCCAGGGACGGTCCCTACAACAGTGATAGATGTTAGACAATTTCACTGTATCTTCTATGTCTCTTAACTTTTTTCTGTGTTTTCTATGTTTGTTCTTTATTCTGGATATCTCCTTCTCACTTATTTCTCTCTCTCCTATTGTATATCATCTGCTATTAAACCTATCCATTGAGTTTTTAATTTCAGTTATTATATGTTTTTGATTTTTAATTTCCATTTGGTTCTTTTATGGTTCCCAATTATCTGCTAAAATTATCAAGCTTGTCTTTTATCTCCTTGAACATGATGTACATACTTGTCTTAAAGTCTATGTCTGTTATGGCAATATCTGTGAGTCATTTCCAATGTTCGTTGGTTTTCATTGCTATTGTCTTGTCTCCTTACATGCCTCATGTGTTTGTTTTTTTTAATGTGTGCTGACATGATTCATGCAAAATCATTTGTAGAAATAATTTGAGGCCAAAGATGATGTTTTTCTCTTCCAGAGATAATTCACATTTGCTTTTGTCAGGCGGATGGGGGCACTTACAATCTGGGATCCCTTCAGTCCAGTTTCAGATGTTTCTAAGCTGAGCTGCAGTTCTTGTGAGGACAAGCCTGTTCCGTTCACCTTTCCTCCTAGTGTCCATCTCTTTACCTGCACCTTGACTCTCTTTCCCAACACCAAACTTAACATTCCCTTTGAAATTGATAAACACCTCTAGGAAAATGTAGCCCCAAACACTGAGCTCATCTAGTGAGCCTCTGACTTGCCTCCAAGCAGATGCTTGTTAACATCTTTCCCTAGCTTTTCCAGTTCTGTTTAGCTAGAGGATTGTTCTGATTTACTTAGTTTGCAGTTACTGGACGTAAAAGCCCCTGATTTTTGCATTTTCAGGGACAGTTTGTGTCAATATTCCATTCTGGAAATTGATGCTACCAAATTATGGAAGCTGTGGAAAACAGTAACACTTATTTTCTTGTGTTCTGCCCTAATATATTAGATTGTTTCTGTCAGTTTGTGAAACACTCTTGCAAGCGAGATAATTTTAAGAATAAATCTTTAACTCCTCGTAATATATAATTAATTGGAAAAATGTCAGTTTAGCTCAGGTCGTTGCCGTAAAGCAAAGGATTTGGGGGCAGGTGCTTTTCTGTCTTCTTTCTGTGTTCACATCTTTCTCCTGTCTTGATTTCCTTAATTGTTTATTTGATAAAAATTACACTTTAACTGGTCCTCTTGAACATTTAATTTTTTGGTCAATGATAACCTAATAGCATTCTCAGATCCCATTCTATTGGATCAGATAAAAAGTCATGGATGTAGAAATGAAAATTCTTACAAGTAGTTTTTCCAGAATAAAAAATAATTTTCTTTTTTTGAGTCAGTCATTTGTTTATATAGTTTTTTTAAAGCAATGCTGACAGTATAACATGGTTCTCTTTTTGAGACTACTTATAGTTAAGCATCTGTACGTATATGTTTACTGTACCTGAAGTATGCAGCTTTGGTAAATGGGCTCAAATGAGTCCAGGGGATCTCTTAGTTACCCCTGTTGTCAACTGATTTGATTTAGTTATTTATAAGCAATTTGATTCACCCATGACAAACACTTTCCTTTTTGTTCAGTCCTGAATTTTTTTAATGAAAGTAACACATCATTTCTCTTGATAGGTAATCTCATGGGAGTACATAGAGGCGACCTACTGATAAAAGTCTGAAGTGTAGTCTCCAAACTGTGTCCTTTTGGAATGTCTCAGATTGGAGTGTCTCAGAAAGTCGCAAAGCTGGAGGGGCGCTCTAACTGAGCGCACTGAGATAAACTGCGCACTTGAGGCACGTGGCCACTTATTTTAGCAAAAGAGTATTGTTGAATCAAATTACTCAGATGATTAAGGCTGAATCTGAGTTTTTCTTTATTTTCTAGACTATTGCCTGAATTCTTGTTTCCCTTTTCCTAACAGACTGTATGTATTTTTGTATCTTTATTCAGAAATCATTCTGTTGCCTGATAGTGGATTAGTTGGGGTAAGGAGGTGGAAGGAACTAAACCCTCCCCCACCCTCCCCCCACCCGAAAAATAGTCCCCATACCTAAAAGAGTTACAGAGATTTATTTACTAGGTCCCTTTCTGTACCTGCTTTAAAAAAAAGTACCACCCACACATGCACAATATGCAGTATATTCCTCCTTATATGTTTGAGTCATTTATCTATTGGGAACATTCTCTTCTGTGAACATTTTTCCTATCTGCCTTTTATCTTTCAAAGATTAAATATATAAAAGTTTAAAATGTTTATGTCATTAAGTTGTTTTCTTTGTGATTTTCCCATCATTTCTCACATTTAGGATAGCATCTTTCTAGAAGTTTGATTATTAAATTTTTTTTTCTGTAGTGCACATATAGTCAGCCTTCCGTACCTGTGGGTTCTGTATCTGTGGATTCACTCAACCTCAGATGAAAAGTATATTTTAAAAAAAGGATGGTTGCATCTGTACTGAACATAAACAGACTTTTTTCTTTGTCATTATTCCCTAAATGGTATAGTATACAACTACTTACATAACGTTCACATTGTATTGGTTTTTAGAAGTGTTCTAGAGATGATTTAAAGTATGGGGGAGGATGTGTGTGGGTTATATGCAAATTCTGTGCCATTTTATATAAGGACTTGAGCATCATCAGATTTTGGTATCTGAGGGAGGTCCTGGAACCAATCCCCTGTGGATATTGAGGGACAACTGTATAACAATTTTAAAAAAATTTATTCTTCAAATTGTCTGGAATATGAGAAGAAAACTGAAGTTACATTTTTCTTCAAAATTGCTGGTGAGATATTTGATTATATCAGTAGTTTATATGACAGAGATATCAGCGATGTTTTCTATTAATAGTTTGGATGGCAGTGCAGATATCTGGATACCAAAATCCAGGGGGCATGGTTGTAGCTGGTCATCTCTCAATGAGTGAGGACCACCTCTAATCCTCAGAAAGCTTACCTGCCCCCACTGGGGCCAGTCTTGTATATGTGAGGCATGACCAGTCTAGTGTATCAGCAGGTCTGGTTCTGTGCCAGGAACCACCTCATCTGGGCCAAGGGCACTTTATCAATCTTGGAGTTATACAGAATGTAGTGTGATTACGGGGTACCGTATAAGATACACAGGCACAAACACAGTCCTTATTTATCACCCTTACCTTGTACTAGCTAAGAGTTGGGTCCAAGTACATTTTTGAACTTAGTGCTACAGATTGAGGGTAGGGGGATATTTCTCCAGACGGCATTGGAAATCATGTTAAGCAGATGAGCTTTGGGGGCTATAGGACTTCTGTGTATGTATGTGCAAGCACACATGTATGTGTATCTTTCTAGGCTTTCTTCTGTCTGCCTGTTTTTAGGCCAGTGCTATTACTATATTTACCTTGTGGACAGTGATTTTAACATCCTTTTATTAAAGTAATGTCATTTTTAATTTTGCTGGTTTGGTGGTTGGTTTTGTTTGTATTTAATTTATGGCCTAAAAAATAAATAAATAAACTTAGTTTTATAATGGTATATATATAATCTGCATGAAAATAAATTAAATCAGTATTGTTCCACATGAAGATTTTTCCCCTTTAAAGGGAACCTGTTTATTACCCAAATTTGAGAAACCTTGTAGTAGACTACAGGCATCCCTCAGGGATATTGTAGGTTCAGTTCCAGACCACTGCAATAAAGCAAATATCACACTAAAGTGAGTCAAATGAATTTTTTGGTTTCTCAGTGCATATAAAAGTTATAGTTATACTATACTGTAGTCTATTAAGTATGCAGTCACATAATGTTTAAAAAAACAATGTGCATACCTTCATTAGAAAGACTTTATTGCTAAAAAATGCTAACGAAATGAGCACATGCTGTTGGAAAAATGGCACTGAAAGACTTGCTCAACACAGGGTTGCCCCAAACCTTCAATTTGGAAAAAAATTGCAATATCTATGATGCTCAATAAAGCAGGGTATGCCTGTATAAGCTTGATAAAGAGACTCCGAGTTGTTAAATGAAGGTATCATAAGTGCTGTCGGAACAGTGATGGTAACTGAAACTAAAGCGCTTCAGCTGACGTGGGAGTGGGAAGGGCAGCCGGCTGCCTTGTCAAACTATTGTAAGTAGAGTTTCCTCTTTCCCAGCTTAAAGAAATTTCTGTAGAAATAATATTCCGGTGGTATTTTTTTCTGATTTAAATGTAGTATGTGTTGAACATAGAGAATTTGAAAACAGAAAGATATAAAGAAGACAATAAAAATCACCATTGATCCTGCTGTTTACAGATAACCACATTAAACATGTAGCGTAGTTTCTTTATCTTTTTCAGGTATAAAGGTAACATTTTTACAAAATTGATATTGTATATTTAGAGTTTATACAGTATATACAGTGTATAGTATTGGGCATTGTACCTTTAACATGTGTGCATTTCACCTTTACTAAATATTCTTTGAAAATATTTTAAATAGCTGAGGAAGAGCCTATCAGATTGATTCCTATAATTTATTTATAGTATGTATTTTAATAGTATTATTGAAACCAAAGGGCATAAACATTTTTAAAAGGTTATCGATACATACTACCAGAATGTTCATGTTAAATAAGAGAGAAAGAGAGAAAGTTAATGAAAGGAATTTTAATACTGTAGGTTTAACTTGGAGATTCTCCCACAAAAAAAAAAAAAAAAAAGCAAAGGAAGGTCTAGGAAAGGAATCAGAAGAGAGAAGTAAAGAGAGTAAAGGGAAAAAAAGACCATGTTATGCTTAGGAATGGTGTAGTTCCATCTGCTCACCAGTGGAGGGAGCCCTGCTCCCAGTTCGTCTGTAGCTATGATACATGAAGATGGACTGTCTTTGTTTTTAGGGCTGTGCGAGACATCCACTATTTGGTTTGCAGTTAATGTAGGTATGCGAGGGAACTTTTTTTAAAATTCTGAGTTAGATTTTAAAGTTTAGAGTTCAGTTTATCCCCTGTGTTCTAAGCAGCCTAGGCTTTAGAGTCAGACCTGAATTCTGCCCCAGAGCTGCTACTAATCAGCTGACTAACTTTGAGCAAATTACTTAGACTTTATGAGCCTCCATTTTTCTCAAATATAAGTGAGGACAATCCCACTTTCTTCAGAGGATTTTTGGGAGGATCAAATGAAAAAATATGAAAAGTCTTAGCTTACGATTTTCAATAAAGGTTAGTTATATAGCCTCTCACCCCAATTTGTTGTATCTGTGAAGAAGGTAAACCTTGGAAAATCTGGGATAATTCGTATGTCAAATATTCTGCCCTTTTGTCAGATCATTATATAACTTACCTTCATATGTGATAATTTTTGGTTTAGAAACTTCAGTTGCTACTAATGATGCATCAACTTCTAAAAAAGATTCAGGGACATTCTCTTAAAAAACACATGACATAGAACTATTAAAATAAAGATAGAACAGGAGGATGTTATTTTGGGGGTAGAGGAGATAACTGTATGAGAAAATTTAGATTAGGAAATAATTACTACAGTTGAGCACACTGAGCCGTGAAATTCATGGAAGCTGCGGCAGAAAGGGAAGCATGAACCAGTGTGCCTCTCATCGTGTAGTGAAAGAGGGCATGCCTTCGTATAGTTCTAAAGACATGTTTTCTAGGGATATCTAAGAGGCACTGGACAACGGACCCATATTTCTTCTGTAACTGTTTATATGTGTATAATTACTTAAAGTTTCCCTGCTATACTGCGGACTTCACAAAGGCAGGGATTATGTCTGTTTTGATCTCTGCTAGATTCCTAGAGCCTAGCACTTGGCACTTGGTGGCACTGAGTGGACGCTTAATAAACACTGACACTGCCACCTATACCTAAAATGGATAGTTTACCGTGGCATTCATCCCAGCTTGGCATGGATCCTTCTAAGTACAGCATTCCAGGTAGCCACCCCCAAATAGTAGAAGCTGCCACCCAAGTGAAAGCTGTTTCATTGAGTGCTTAATGACTTCATGCATTACTGAGGTGACAGTGAGTTAGTCTGTTGTATCCACACTGCTGCCATGAGTCATGATTTGTTTGATGATGTGTGGGTGGATTTTTTTCCTTCTAAATCTTTCTAAGGACATTACTGTGACCCTCAGTTCATAAGACTCACTGGGGGAAAAGTATGTGTGTATGTGTCCTTCCAAAATGGAGACCCCAGGCCCCATCCCCAGGGATGAATGAATGCTTTTCTTTCTTTCTGTTTTAAATTAATAGACTTTATACTTGAGAACAGTTTTAGATTTAGAGAAAAATTGAGCAGATAGTACAGAGAGTTCCCGTACACCTCCTCCATACATTATAGTTTCCCTTATTATTAACAGCTGATATTAGTATGATACATCATTATGGATACATTATTATTAATTTAATTAAAGTCCATAGTTTATTCCAGTTTCCTTTGTTTTTACCTGATGGCCTTTTTCTCTTCCAGGGTCCCATTCAGGACAGTATATTACATTTAGTTGTGTATCTATTTAGGCTCCTCTTGGTGGTGACAGTTTCTCACACTTTCCTGTTCTTGACTATCTTGAGGAGTGCTGGTCAGGTATGCTGTCGGATGCCCCTCTATTGGGATTTGTCTGATTTTTTTCTCATGATCAGACAGGGGTTGTAAATTTTAGTGGGGAAGATCACGAGGGTAAAGTGCCATTTTTATACATCATATTGAGGGCGCACACTGTCAGTGTGGGGGTTGACACTGACCTTAATCACCTACCTGAAGTAGTGCTTGTCAGGTTTATTCACTGTAAAGTTACTTTTTTCCCCTGCTTTCCTATTGTACTCTTTTCAAGGAAGTCACTAGCTCGTACTTATACAGAAAAAACATGGAATGAGCCTTAGACTTTGTGGCAAGATAATTGGACTGTGCTGAAGTTTCAGCCTATGTTCTGTGTCAGCCCATCTCTAGGTTGGGGGATGGGACAGGGGAGAAGGAGGCAAAGGAACAGGGGACCAACATTAGTCATGTGATCTGTCAGGTACCAGACTCTGAGCCTAGGAGTTTACAGCTATGATCTCTTTGTTTGACGCCGGGAGGGAGCTCCACAATTCCAGCAGTAAAACGTGTTAGATTTTTAGACAGCTTGATGACATTACTTTTGATTAATGCTTTATTTTAATTAGGATTTTATGGATTTCTGTAGTCAACAGTGATTCCAAATCTTTGTTTTCCCACACCCCAATTGTGTCGTCCGGTCTTGATTTGGGTAGTCCTCTGGAAAAGACCCAAATTTCAAAACTACAGAAGTTGTGGTGACCAAGTAGAAAGAACCTGAATGAAGTGATGAATGATTACATAAGAAAGTTCCCCTCTGGTTTAGTTTTAAACAAAGGTCCTGGTAAGTTGTGTTGGAATGGGAGTTCTCCTTCTAGCAATGGTTTATTAGGTTGTTTGGACCAGTCCTACTAACCCAATTTAAAATGGGCAAATGATTTGAATAAATACTTTTCCAAAGAAGATATACAAATGGCCAATAAGCACTTGAAAAGGTGCTCAGCATCGTTAGACAAGGGGAAATGCAAAACAAAACCACAGTGAGATGCCATTTTACACCACTAGGATGGCTAGAATGAAAAAGACAGATAATAACGAATGTGGGCGAGGATGTGGGTAACCCTTACACACTGGGTCTGTGGCTATGTGAATGAACCTCACATATTAGAGGCCTCTTACATTGCTGGAAGGGTGTAAAATGATGCAGCTATTTTGGAAAACAGTTTGGCAGTTCTGCAGAATATTAGACATAGAGTTATCATAGGATCTAGCAGTTCTATTCCTAGGCATATAACCAAGAAAAATTAAAACATATGTCCACAGAGTATTTATACACAAATGTTCACAGTTCATAATAGCCAAAAAGTAGAAACAACCCAAATGTCCATGAACTGATGGATAAACAAAATGTGGTATATCCATACAGTGGAATAAAAAGAGATAAAGTACTGATAATGAAGTCTACCTGTTGTATAATTCCATTTACATGAAATGCACAGAATAGAGAAACCTGTAGACACAGAGAGAGTAGATTAGTGGTTGCTTGGTGGGGTCAAAGATCAGTGTGAAAATGAGGTGTAGCTGCTAATGAGTATGGGATTTCTCTTGGGGATGACAAAACTATTCCAATATTGGATTGTGCTAATGGTTGCACAACTCTGTGAAGATCCTAAAAACCATTGTACACTTTAAATGGTTGAATTTTATGGAATAATCTGTTTCTTAAGAAATCTGGTTTTTTTTATTTTTTAAAAAATAAACAGCCTGAACTTACTGCTTTCCTTCCCAGACCTGTCTTCTTCCAGAATCCCCATTCCCAGAGAGATACACTTTGTGATCTGAAATAGAAACCTGGGGACTTGATGGAGTTGTTCAGTTCCCTATTGTCACATCTAGGTGGACATGTCATTTTTATTTATTTATTTGTTTTTTGAGACAGAATCTCGCTCTGTCATTGGGCTGGAGTGCAGTGGTGTTGATCATAGCTCACTGCAACTGCGAACTCCCGGGCTCCAGCGATCTTCCTGCCTCAGCCTCCCAAGTAGCTGGGATTACAGGTGCACGCCACCACACCCAGCTAATTTTAATATTTTTTGTAGAGACAGGGAAGGGGGGAGGAGCATCTCGCTTTTGCTCAGGCTGGTCTTGAACTCCTGGCCTCAAGCAATCCTCCCGCCTCAGCTTTCCAGAGTGCTGAGATTACAGGCATGAGCCAGTGTGCCTGGCCATATCCTTATTTTCTAAGGCTGCATAATATTATATTGTGTATATATATATATATATATATATATACACCACATTTTCTTTATTCGTTCATCTGTCAACGGACATTGGGTTGCTTCCATTCTCAGCTATTGTGAATAATGCTGCAGTGAATATCAGTGTGCACATATCTCTTTAAGATCCTTTTTTGCATTCTTTGGCTATATATCCAGAAGCAGCATACAAACACACATCACACACACACACGTGCATGCACACACAGTTAAACCTTGAACAACACAGGCTTTAACTCTGTGGGTCCACTTATATGTAGATTTCTTTTCAATAAATATATCGGAAAATTTTTCAGAGATATGTGACAATTTGGAAATCTTGCAGACAAATTGCCATTTCTAAGACAAGACCAACTTTTCCTCTTCCACCTCCTTCTCTGCCTACTCATTGTGAAGATGACAAGGATGAAGACCTTTATCATGATCCACTTCCACTTAATAATAAATACATTTACTTGTGATTCTCTTGATAACATTTTCTTTTCTCTGGCTTACTTTATGGTAAGAATATGGTATATAATATATACAACTTACAACATATGTGTTAACTAATTCTGTAGTGTCAGTAAGGCTGGGCTATATGTCAACAGTGGGCTATATGTAGTTAAGATTTGGGGGAATCAAAGTTATACACAGATTTTCAACTGCATGAGGTGGGGGTCAGTACTCCTAGCCCCCGTATTGTGCAAAGGTTACTTGTGTGTGTGTGTGTGTGTGTGTGTGTGTGTGTATCAGTGATTGCTGCATCGTATAGTAATTCTATTTTTAATTTTTTGAGGAACTTCTGTACTGTTTTCTGTAATGGCTATACTGTTTTATATTCCCACCAATAGTACACAATGGTCCGTTCCAATTTTTCTGCATGCTCACCAATACTTGTTATTTCCTGTTCTTTTGATAGTGCCATCCTAATGCGTGTGATGTGGTATCTCACTGTAGTTTTGATTTGCATTTCTCTTATGACTAGTGATATTGAACATCTTTGCATATGCTTTTTGGCCATTTGTATATCTTCTTTGCAGAATTGTCTATTCAAGTCCTTTCCCATTTATTATATTAATTGGGTTATTTGTTTTTTGTCAAACTGCAGGAGTTTTTTATATACGTGTTCTGGATATTAACCACTTATCATATGTATGATTTGCAAATTTTTTCTCACGTTTTGTAGGTTGTCTTTTTACTTTGTTGATTGTTTCATTTGTGTGCAGACATTTTTAAATTTGATGTAGTCTCATTTGTCTGTTTTTGCTTTGGTGTCATATCCAAGAATAATTGTCAAGTCCATTGTCCTGAAACTTTCCCCCTATGTTTTCTTCTAGAAGTGTTGTAGTTATAGGTGTTACGTTTAGGTCTTTAATCCATTTTGAGTTGCTTTTTGTACATGATGGAAGGTAAGGATTGAGCTTCATTCATTTGCATGTGGATATCCAGTTTTCCCAACACAATTTGTTAAAAAGGTTGTCTTTTCTTCATTGTGTACTCTTGGTGTCCTCGTTGAAGATTATTTGAGCATATATGCAAGCATTTATTGCTGGGCTTTCCCTTGTGTTCCATTGAATGATGTATTTGTCTTTATGCCAGTACCTCACCATTTTACTGTTGCTTCATAGAATGTTTTGAAATCAGGAAGTGTGAGGCCTCCAACTTTGTTCCTTTTCAAGATTGTTTTGACTATTTGGGGTCACTTGAGATTCCATATGAATTTTGGGATTTTTTTTTCTATTTCTGCAAAAAATGCCATTGGAATTTTGATAGGGATTGCATTAAATTTGTAGATCATTTTGGGTGGTACAGACATTTTGACAATAGTAAGTTTTTCAATCCACAAGCATGGGATGTCTTTCCATTTATTTATTTATTTGTATCTTTGAGATCTTTCTTTTTTTTTTTCCTGAAAGACAGGTGCACTAGAGAGAATGGAGGGGAAGAGTAAAAAAGGAGTTTGATCTGTAATTGATTTCAACAATCAATTGAGATAACTCTCTACCTTTGGATGAGCCATATCTTTGATTTCTTTTAGCAGTGTTTTGTCATTTTCAGCATTCAAGTATCTCCCCTCCTTGGGTAAGTTTTATTCCTAGTATTTTATCCTTTTCGGTGCTGTAGTAACGGGCTTGTTTTCTTAATTTTCTTTTCAGATTGATCATTGTTAGTGTATAGAAATGCAACCGACAGAAATGCAACAGATTTTCGTGTGTTGATTTTTGTATCCTGCAATGTTGCTAAAGTAGTTTGTTAGTTTTAGCATGTGTTTGTGCACACGCGCGTGTTTTGAATCTTCAGGGTTTTCTACATATAAGATCCTGTCAACTGTAAACAGATACAGTTTTACTTGTTCCTTTCCAATTTGGATGCCTTTTATTTCTTGTCTAACTGCTCTGGCTAGGACTCCTGGTACTAGGGGGCTTTTTTGTTTTTGTTTTGTTTTAAGAGATAGAGGTCTTGTTCTGTTGCCCAGGCTGGCGTGCAATGGCACAATCTTAGTTCACTGCAAACTCAAACTCCTGGGCTTAGGTGATCCTCCTGTCTTAGCCTCCCAAGTAGCTGGGACTACAGGCACGTGCCACAATTCCCAGCTAATTTTTCTTCTTATTTTACTTTCTTTGTAGAGATAAGGTCTCTCTATGCCCAGGCTGGTCTGGAACTCCTGGCCTCAAGCAATCCTCCCGCCTCAGCCTCCCAAAGTATGGGAATTACAAGCATGAGCCACCACGCCTGGCCTAAGTCTTATACTATGTTGAACAGAAGTTATGAGAGTGGGCACCATTGCCTTGTTCCTGATCTTAGAGTAAAAGCTTTCAATTTTTCACCATTAAGTATAATGTTAGCTGTGGGCTTTTTATATATGGCTTTTATTATGTTGAGATAGTTTCCTCTATTCCTAGTTTGTTGAGTGTTTTTTTTAATCATGAAAGGGTGTTACATTTGTCATATGGTTTTTTTTCCCCCTGCATCAATTGAGCTGATCATGTGTTTTTTTGTCCTTCATTCTGTTAATGTAGTGTATTACATAGATTGATTTCTGTATGTTGAACCATCCTTGCATTCCAGGTATAAATTCTACTTGGTCATGGTGTATAATCCTCTAAACATGCTATTGAATGCAGTTTGTTAGCATTTTGTTAAGGACTTTTTCATCACTATTCATCAGGGATATTGGTCTGTAGTTTTCTTGTTGTATCTTTGGTTTTGATATTAGAGTGCAAGTCTTACAAAATGAGTTCAAGAGCATTCCCTCATCGTCAATTCTTTGGAAGAGTTTGAGGATTGATTTAATTCTTTAAATGTTTGGTAGAATTCTCCAGCGAAGACATCTGTCCTGAGCTTTTGTTCATCAGGAGGTTTTTGACTAGTGCTTCCATATCCTTATTAATTATAAATCTGTTCAGATTTTTTATTTCTTCATAATTCAGTCTTGGTAGATTATATGTTTCTAAGAATTTGTCCATTTCTTCTAGGTTATCCAGTTTTTTGGTATATAAAAGTTCACAATAGTCTTTTTTGTTTTGTTTTTGTTTTTTTGTTTTTTTGTTTTTTTTGAGACAAAGTCTCACTCTGTTGCCCAGGCTAGAGTGCCGTGGCATCAGCCTAGCTCACAGCAACCTCAAACTCCTAGGCTCAAGCGATCCTACTGCCTCAGCCTCCCGAGTAGCTGGGACTACAGGCATGTGCCACCATGCCCCGCTAATTTTTTCTATATATATATTTTTAGTTGTCCAGATCATTTCTTTCTATTTTTTAGTAGAGACGGGGTCTTGCTCTTGCTCAAGCTGGTCTCGAACTCCTGACCTTGAGCGATCCACCCACCTTAGCCTCCCAGAGTGCTAGGATTACAGGCGTGAGCCACTGTGCCCAACCACAGTAATCTTTTATAATCCTTTTTATTTCTGTGACATCATTTGTAATCTCCCCTCTTTCATTTACTTTTTTTTTTTTTTTTTGAGACAGGGTCTTGCTCTGTTGCCTGGGTTAGAGTGCAGTGGCATCATCATAGCTCACTGCACCCTCAAATTCCTGGGCTCCAACGATCCTCCTGCTTCAGCCTTCTAGGTGGCTGGGACTACAGTCACATACCACCACACCTGGCTACTTTTTTAAATTTTGTGGAGATAGGGTCTTGCTGTTGCCTGGTCTGGTCTCAAACTCCTGGGATCAAGCCATCCTCCTGCCTTGGCCTTCCAAAGTGCTAGGATTACAGGTGTGAACCACTACACCCATCCCCCTCTTGCATTTCTAATTTTAATCTAGGTAAGGACTTGTCAATTTTGTTGATCTTTTTTAAAAAAAATTTTGGTTTCATTGATTTTTAAAATTGTTTTTCTGTTCTCTATTTCATTTATCTCTGCTCTGATCTTTATTATTTCCCTCCTTCTGCTAACTTTTGGTTTACTCCGTTCTTTTTATAGTTCCTTGAGTGTAAAGTTAGGTTGTTGATTTTTGATCTTTTTTTATAATGTAAGCATACTACTGTAAGCTTTCCTGTTAGGATTATATTCTTTGCATCTCACATGTTTTGGTATGTTGTGTTTTCATTTTCATTTGTCTCCAGATATGTTCTCAATTCCCTTATGATTTCTTCTTTGACCCAATGGTTGGTTAAGAGTGACTTGTTTAATTTCTACATATCTGCGGATTTTCCTGTTTTCCTTCTGCTACTGATTTCTAGTTTCTTTCCACTGTTTTTGGAGACGATACTTTGTGTGATTTCAGTGTTTTTAAAGTTATTAAGACTTGTTTTGTAGCCTAACATGGAGTCTATTTTGGAGAATGTTCTGTGTATGTTTGAGAAGAAGGTGTAATCTGCAGTGTCAAGCTGGTTCACTGTGCACTGATTACCAGCTTATCTGAGTGCAGTGAGGCAGAACATCCCCAACACACCCAGTTACATGAAGCAGGTTTATTACCTACAGATAGGCATTAAGGGACAACAAAAGCCTAGGATTTATTCCGAGCTGGTCCCCCAAGGCTCATATAAGCTTCCTGGGTCAGATGGAGTCTTGTCTGTGTGCCCGTCACTTTCACTGCAACCGAGGGACCTCAGAAAGCAGTTCACCATGAGTTTCAAACCCTAGAGGGAGTCACATGAGTTGCTGGGCTAAAAGCATTGAAAGATATCCTGTTTTAAGGGGGACTGAAACAAAGTCTGGGCTGTTCTGGTCAGCTCCCCCCTTATTGCAGGGTGTTGCATTCCTTTTCACATTTTACAGTTATTCTTGGAACTACAAATGAGAAAAGGGAAGTCCAAGGCCACTTGGAGAACTATCCTTCATGCTGTTGTTTGGTAGAGTGTTCTGTATACAGTAGTCCCCTTTTTTCTGCAGAGGATACATCCCAAGACCCCCAGTGGTTTCCTAAAACCATGGATAGTACTGCACCCCTGTATATGCTACATACCTGTGATAAAGATTAATTTATAAATTAGGCACAGCAAGAGGGTAACAGCAATAACTAATAATAAAATAGAACAATTATAGCAATATACTATAATAAAAGTTATGTGATTGTGATATCGCTTTCTCTCAAAATATCTTTTGTACTGTTTCACCTATTTTTGGGCCATGGTTGACCATGGATAACTGAAACTGCATAAGGGGCAACCATGGATAAGGGGGACTACTATATATATGTCTGTTAGATCAGTTGGTCTGTAGTATTGTTCAAGTCCTCTGTTGCCTTATCGATCTCCTTTTTGGTTGTTCTATCTATAACTAAAAGTGGGATATTGAAATGTCCTACTGTAATTGTATTGCTGTCTATTTCTCCAATGACTGCTGTCGATGTCTGCTTCATATATTTAGAAACTCTAATGTTAGATGCATATATATTTATAATTGTCATATCTTCTTAGTGAATTGATCCTTTTATCTTTGTCTAATGTCCTTTGTCTCTTATGACAGTTTTTGACTTACAGTCTGTTGTATTTTTTCCAATACGGAAGATTCCTGTTTGCGTGGAAAATCTTTTTTTTATCATTTTACTTTCAGCCTATTTGTTTCTTTAGAGCTAAAGTTGGTCTCTTGTAGAGAGCATATAATTGGATCCTTGGTTTTTATCCACTCAGCCTATCTATGTCTTTTAATTGGGGAGTTTAATTCATTTATATTTAAAGTAATTACTGATTGGGAAGGACTTAATGTCATTTTGTTAATTGTTTTCTTTTACATCTTGGAGCTTTTTATCTGTCCTTTCCTCTCATGCTGCCTTCTTTTATGTTTTGTTGATTTTTTGTAGTGGTATGTTTTGATTCTTTCTCATTTCCCTTTGTGTATATTCTATAGATATTTTCTTTGTGGTTACCATTACAATTACATAAAACATCATAAAGTTATAACAATCTACTTCAGACTAATAACTTCAATTGCATATAAAAACTTCTTTACATCTCTATCCCCCCTCCTTTATGTTACTGATAATATAAATTACTTCCTTTTTCTACATATCCATTTACAGATTTATAGTTACTTTTTATGCTTTTGTTTTTAAAATTCTATACCATACTTATTTACTCACCTACATTACAGTACTACAGGATTTTATATTTGTCTATATATTTACCTTTACCAGGGAATTTTATACATCCATATGGTTTCATGTTACTGCTTAGCATTTTTTCGTTTCAACTTGGACTCCCTTTAGTATTTCTTGTAGGGCAGGTTTAATGCCAGCTTTTGTTTATCTGGGAAAGTTTTAATTTCTCCTTCTTTTTGTAGGACAGTTTTGCTGCCTGTAGTAGTCTTGGTTGACAGTGGTGGGGGCGGGGGGGTTGTTTTGTTTTTTTATTTTAGCACTTTGACCATGTCATCATACTCCCTTCTGGCCTGTGAGGTTTCTGCTGAGAAATCCTTTGATAATCTTATGGGCACTCCCTTGTACATGATGAATTACTTACTTTTCTCTTGCTGCTTTCAAGATTGTCTTTTTGACTCTGACTTTTGACAGTTTGGTTATTATGTGTGTTAGCATAGGTCTTTTTGGATTTATTCTATTTGGAGTTGGTTGAGCTTCTTGAATTCACGTGTCCATTTCTTTCCTCAAATTTGAGAAGTTCTGTTTCTTCAAATAGGCTCTCTTCCCCTTACCCTTTTTCTTTTCTTCTA
>CAUYSK010092438.1:0-15916 GCA_963575035.1 Avahi laniger | reverse complement strand
CCAGCTACTTGGGAGGCTGAGGCAGTAGGATCGCTTGAGCCCAGGAGTTTGAGGTTGCTGTGAGCTAGGCTGACGCCACGGCACTCGCCCCAGGCAAGAAAGTGAGACTCTGTCTCAAAAAAAAAAAAAAAAAAAAGAATATAAAACTACATAAATAATACAATCTTAACTCATAAAAAATACAGAGAAAGACCAAAATGAAATTTACCAAAAGGCAATATGCCAAAATGTTAACAATGGCTGCCTTGGAATAACAAAATGAGTGATTTTTCCTTATACTTCCCCAAATTAAGTACATATTACTTTTATAGTTAAAAATATATATATAAGAAACACATTTCCCCTAACTTAAAAAGTTTCTACCTATTCCATAAATAGGAGAGTCTAATTTTAAAAACATTATCAAAGCAAGTCATCTATGACATTCTCTAACTTCTATATATAAAAATACCTTCGGAAGATTGTAGACATGACGCTGGTATATCAGCTCATAATGGGGAGGGTTGATAGCACTCTGATAAATGCAAAAAACATTTTCATTCGTAACATCTGTAAAGGAAATATGTTACATTAAAAAACCAAACACCAGAGATATTTCATGTGAAAATCTTAACACATTCTTTTAGGAGAGGTTTATACCTACCTGGTTTATTTGGTGTCTGAACAAAGTGCTGAGAAGTAAATGTTTTTCCGTCGGGGTACTTGGGATGTGGAGGTAATCTGGAATCAAGGTAGGTGCAAAATACATGCATGATGATCTGAAGATGAGGAAATAATTTTTCAAAGTCAGCATGAAAATCTAGCATGGATATAGACCTTTAAAAACATAAGTATTTATAATTATCCCACTTTAAAAATTTTTCCCTAAATAAAGAATTAGCAAAAATGCTTTCAAGTGGTTCTAAGATAAAATCTATAAAATGAAAAGACAAAAACACATAATTCAGGTAACATGCCTATTCTTTTAATCCAAAGACTCTTTCCTATAAAGATAAGGAATTAACCAATAGGATCTTTTCCTCTCAAATCATAAATGAATTCAGTGTGTTTAAGACATGAGCCTAGGCTTTATTCAAATAATTTACTCAAAATTTAAAATAGAAAAATATATTTGCCATCAAATCAGTCTATATTTTGATGGGAAGATTTCCTTTGCAAACTGAAAAAGAGAAAATTTAAATACTGCAGCCTACAAAGTTACCATTATCTATGGGTGTGTGTGGGGGTGGTGGTGAGGCTTAAATGCTAGACTACTATTGCCAAAATATTTGATCTTCATTTCTAGATCTGCATAACAATACTAAAAAAAAAGGACATTCTTTTAGTTTTATGTTAAGTGGATCATTCACATCCATACAATTAATTAACAGCAAAACCAAGATAAAACACACATACATTCAATTTTCAGTTTGAATATCAACATTTAAAACTTAATTTCTCCCATAACAGTCACTATAAAAAGAAAATAAAGAACATGATTTTGAAAAACTCTTAAGCATGCAAAAACCTTTAAACTCTTCGATTTCATAAATCTAATTCTAGGAATCTTTCTTACAGTGATAATTCCAAATAAGAAAGAAATGTGCATCATGACTTTGCTTGTCACATCATTTAAGATGGGAAAACAAATAAAAATCCCTTCTCTGTCAAAAGTTTTTTCAACTTTTAGGTCCAATATAGGAGAATAGTTAAATGACAATGTATAAGTTCGAAACCAGCCTGAGCAAGAGCAAGACCCGGTCTCTACTAAAAACAGAAAGAAATTATCTGGACAACTAAAAATATCTAGAAAAAATTAGCCGGGCATGGTGGCGCATGCCTGTAGTCCCAGCTACTTGGGAGGCTGAGGCAGGAGGATCGCTTGAGCCCAGGAGTTTGAGGTTGCTGTGAGCTAGGAAGACACCACAGCACTCTAGCCAGGGCAACAAAGTGAGACTCTTTATCAAAAAAAAAAAAAAAAAAAAAAAGACAATGTATAATAATGAAAAAATACTTAAACCTTGCAAAAGTGACAAAAAGCAAAATATATAATTTTACATACAGAATAATTACAACTATGATAAAAACACTGAAAAATAGCACCACCTAAGGAAAAAAAATACACAAAAACATTAACAGTGACTGGGTTAAAATGCTATTACTATTATAATTTATTATTTCTATCTTATTTTCTAAATTCTTTTTAATACCTTTTTTTTTAGGCAGAGTCTTTCTCTGTCGCCCCAGGTAGAATGCAGTGGCATCATCATAGCTCGCTGTAACCTTAAACTCCTGGCCTTAAGCAATCCTCCCGCCTCAGCCTCCTGAGTAGCTAGGACTACAGGTGCACACCACCATGACCAGCTAATTTTTTCTATTTTTGGTAGAGACGGGGGCTTGCTCTTGCTCAGGCTGGTCTCGACCCCCTAATCTCAAGAATCCTCCCACCTCAGCCTCCCAGAGTGCTAGGATTATAGGTGTGAGCCACCATGCCACCCTGCAGTGCCAAAAACACATAAATCCAATAACAAAAACACTAAACTATAAAAACAAAATAAATCTAGGCACTTACAGCAGAATCAGTGGGCAGGTCTGTGTCCCACTTTCGTCCTTTGAAGTCTCCACCTCTGTTCCATCGAAATGAGCTCATACAACCTCCCTGAGAAAGTTCTGTGGCAATAAAGGTGAAATTTTAAAAAGCTAAGAATATGCTACGTGATTACAGTAAGGGAAACACATCTTAAAAACCTGATCAAAACATCTAAACCTAAAGAATTCAAGATATAAAAGTACAAGTTAAGCACCACGAACAGAGAAATGAAATAAACCCAAAATGTGGGGTAAGACTACTATTCTGGATTCTTAAAAACAGTCATTGGACAATTAAGAAATTTGAATATGGACAGTATGTATATTCAATGGTATTATAGAATTATTATTAATGTTTAAGGTGTGATAAACGCATTGTGGTTATGTAGGAGAATGTTCTTATTTTTAGGAAAATGCATGCTGAAAGTAATGATGTCTGCAACATATTAATACTTTCAAATAGTACAGAAAAAAATGTGTGTGTATGCAGAGAGAGAGAATCAAATAGGCAAAATGTTGCTATTTAATCTAGAATACAGTACAGTGTCCACTGTATTCTTTTAAACTTTTTTGTATATTTGATATCTACTTCATATATTCTTTGTGTATGTGTATACAAAGAGAGAGATACATACATATATTATATTTAGAGATACAGATACTCTTTTATGAGGCACCTTGACAAAAAACTCAAACCTGAATTTACAGAAAATACAGAGAACAGAGGTCACGTAAAACTACACCATGGGGATGGATTCACCAAAACCCACACCGCAGAAAATTCTATAGACAAACAATCCAGTTCTTTTGACAAATAAGTTGCAATGGAAAAAAACAGGATGAACAGGAAGCCTACAGCTTAAAAGAAACTTAACCAATTGCAACGTGTAAGAATATTTGAATTCTGATTCAAACAAATACTAAAAAAAATAATTACGTATTTTAGGAGATAGCTAATAATTTGAACATAGGCTGGATACTTCATAATATAAAGAATATTAGGTATAATTATATTGTGATTATATATAGTTGTATTAGAGTTTTTAAAAAGTTCTTATCTTTTAGAGATACACAAGGAAATATTTACAGATGAACTGATAACGATATATAGGATTTGCTTCAAATAACACAGGAAGGAAGTGGACGGTATGGACAGGGCAGGGGTTGTCCAGGGACTAACGGGTGCTGGAGCTGGCTGATGTGCACAAGAAGGACGTGTATACACTATTTTGTCTAGTTTTGTATATGTTTGGAATTCTCCTTATATAAAAAGTCTTTTAAAAGTCACAGAAAATGCTTATGAGACATAAGGGGGAGCACCATACATTTTCAAATTAAGATTTATAATAAATTTGAATACTATATTTAAAACTTGTTTTAGTGATGAGAACATTTTACAGAATTTTTCTGAATTTTAAAAAATTCTAACTTTATGAATTGCTCTCTAAGGTAGCATAAAGAGAATGTGTAGGAACGTCAGGAAGGATAACTTTCCCGATTCTCAAGTCAGCCTCCTCAGAAGATAACATCTCCCTCCAAATAAGAATATATAACAAATATAAGGAAGCAATATATTAAATAGGAATTATAAAAATTAAGAGAAATAAGTATCAGCATGCTAAAATTATAAAGAATGGCACAGTGGCATCCATTCTTGGCACTCTAAGAGTAGAAAATGACTGAAATATTCACGTGAGCCCATTTGGCTCATATTTAAGCTTCCTATACAAAATTAAATTAATTAACATATTCTTGGCTAATGTTACTTGAAAATTCTTAGCATATAAAATATAACACCCAAAACCTGTTCAAGCATATGACTTAATTGATAATGAGATATATGTTTATAAAATATAAGGTCATAGTTACAATTTTAACTGAAAAAAATTTTTTTTCTTAACCTATATTTATAAAATCCCAAGGAAGTGAAAACCTCTTGTTTTTTCTCTCCAAACCAATAGTTACCTTTGATCCTTTCAAACAAGTATTCCTGATTTGGTGTAAGGTCTAGATACTGCACGATTGTATTCAGAGTTGGAATGAGAGGGGCTTTGACCAGAGCAGCTTGCTTCAAGCTAGTAATACTAGCCTCTGTTAAAAACAAAACACAGAGATTATCCTTCATGTGGGTCTCCAAAAGAATGTAAAATGCTCTTCCTCTTGTGGCTGGCTCTTCATGGTATTTACACAAGTTAGTGATGTTTTCCCTGACTACCCTATCTCAAAGTCCCTAAACATTAATAACATCACCTTCCTGTGATTTTTTTCTCCTTAGCACTAATCACTATCCAACCTATTTCCTTTATCTTGTTTATTGTCTGTCCCATCCACTAGAAGGAAAGCTTAACGAGGGCAAGGAGTTTGGTCATTTTGCTCACTGTTGTATCCCTAACACCTGCAACAGCTACAACAGTACCTAGCACAGAGTAGGCACTCAAAAGATGTTGAAGGAATAAATGAAAGCAACAATAGTTTATCTTAATTTGCATTATCTGCTTACCTAACATTTAATCTTTCAGGCAAGGTAGCCAGATTTACACCACACCTTCCCCAAATACCCCTAAAAAAGCAGCCAAATCCATTTTGGCAAATCTGTAAACAACTAATATACAGAAATTTTTTATAGGATATATATAAAAAGATACATGATAGCTTTCAAAATAGGGTGAATTAGAAGTTGCCCATTATGCCAGGACAAGCAGAAACTTTTTATGACAGTGATTTCTCTTATCATATCACGAAAGTTAACTATACAAAGAAATTTTTTAAAAATTTCAAAATGTCTAACCTTATTAGTAATAGCCGATGTTAGGAAAAGGCATTCTTATATGTGACACAGTTGCTAGACTATAAACTGATAACAAACTTTTTGAAGGGAATATGCATCAAAAGTCTTAAAAATATTCACACCTATTGAACTAATAACTCTACTTCTAAGAAATTATCCTAACGAAATAATTATAAATATACACAAAAATTTGGATAAAAGGATATTCACTGTAACATTATTAGTAACAGTAAAAAAAAAAAACACCTAAATTCTAGATAATAAAGACTGGTTACATACAATATATTACATATATAAAAAAGAAATACAATCTAGCCATAAAAATAATGCTAGAGATTATTTAACAAAATGGAAAAGGTAGAGGAAGGGAAGTAGGCAACAAAACAATATGATCTCAATTTAATTAAAAGTATATACATATATTGTATGTCCATATTTCCTCAATTCCTAAATATACACTTTTCACATTTCTTAAGTTATGGTATATCTTATAATTGATACACAGTCATGCATCACTTAACAATAGGGATATGTTCTAAGAAACATGTGGTTGGGCGATTCTGTCATTGTGCGAACATCATGGAGTATACTTACATAAACCTAGATAGTATAGCCTGCTACACACCTAGGCTACATGGTACAGCCTATTGCTTCTAGGCCACAAAGCTGTATAGCAGGTTACTGTACTGAATACTGCAAGCAATTGTAACGCAAAGCTAAATATTTGTGTATCTAAACATATCTAAATATGGGAAAGGTACTGTAAAAGTATGACACGAAAGATAAAAAATGGTACAGCTATATAGGGCACTTACCATGAATGGAGCTTGTTGGACTGAATTTGTTCTACGTGAGTGAGTGAGTGAGTGGTCAGTGAAGTGAAGGCCTACAAGACTTTATGACATCTCCGTTGTTGTACACTAATGTAGATTTTATAAATACTGTACATTTAGGCTACACTAAATTTATTTAAAATATTTTTCTTTTTCAATAATAAATTAACCTTAGCTTACTGTAACTTTTTTCCTTTATAAACTTTTTAATTTTTTTTAACTTTTTGACTCCTTTGTAATAACACTTAGCTTAAAACACATTGTACAGCTGGTACAAAAATATTTCCTTTCTTTACATCTTCATTCTATAAGTATTTCTATTTTAAACATTTTTTATTTTATTTTTAAATTTTTTAAACCTTTTTTTGTCAAAAATTAAGACACAAACACACAAATTATTAGCCCAGGTCTACACAGGATCAGAATCATCAATATCACTGTCTTCCCCTTCCACGTGCTGTCCCACTGGAAAAGTCTTCAAGGGCAATAACACACATGGAGCTGTCATCTCCAGTGATAAGCATGCTTTCTTCTGGAGTACCTTCTGAAGGACCTGCATGAGGCTGCTTTACAGTTAACTTTTTTTTAAAAATAAGGACTACACTCTAAAATAATAATAAATAGTAAATCCATAAATTAGTAATACAGTTGTTTATTATCAAGCACTGTGCCCTGTACATACCATATGTGTTATATTTTTATATGACTGGCAGTGCAGTAGATTTGTTTACATCAGTATCACCACAGACACACGAATAATATGTTGCTCTATGCTGTTACCATAGATACTATGTCACTAGGAGATAGGAATTTTTCTGCTCCATTATAATCTTATGGGACCACCATCACATACCTGGTCTGTCGTTGACTAAAACATCATTATGCTGCACATGACTGTATATAGTTAATGTCACAGCATTTTCTCCAAAAATAGCTAATTTTTACAACTTTCCAAATTTTCTACAATGAACATATATTACTTTTGTAGTCACGAAACAAAGCAATGTTGTTATTTTTGAAAAAGCACATCTCTGTGATAAAATGTCTTGAAAGATATAATTTTTTTAATTAAATTTTTTGGTAGAGATGAAGGTCTCGCTATGTTGCTCAGGCTGATCTCAAACTCTTGGCCTCAAGCAATCTTCCTGCCTTGGCCTCCCAAAGTGCTGGGATTACAGGCATGAGCCATCATACCCAGCCTGAAAGATACATATAAAAAAATATATATATATATAATTTTTTTTTTTTTTTTTAAGACAGGGTCTCACTCTGTTACCCAGGCTCGAGTGCAATGGTGTCAGCTTACTGCAACCTTAAATTGCTGGGCTCAAGCAAGTCTCCTGAGTAGCTGAGACTATAGATACGTGACCCTATACATGGCTAATTTTTTTTTTTTTTTAATTTTTTGTAGAGACAGGGATCTTGCTATGTTGATCAGGATGGTCTTGAACGCCTGGCCTCAAGTGATCCTCCTGCCTCAGCCTCCCAAAATGCTAGGACTACAGGCATGAGCCACCACACCTGTCCAGAAGATTTTATGTTTTTATATCTCATACAGAAAGCTCAGAAAGGAGAAGCACAGGTTTAAATAACATTACCTAGACCTAGAAAGTACCCGTTCTGGCTTTGGAGCCAGAGAATTCTGGTCTCCAATCACTGGTCTGTACTGGAGTAACTGGGAAGTAACTGGGCAAGTTACTTACCCTCTCTGAGTTTCAGTAGCCTCATCCATAAAATGGGGCAATAACAGCCAGCTTTCAAGGTTAATGTCAGCATATGTTAATTATATATGAGACATTCGGATACTCAATAAAGACACATTAGGGATGCACACTTCTATTCTTAGCCCAGAGAATAAAGGTTAACAAACATATACAAAGTAAGTGGAAAGTGCTAACATGCAATCCAAAGCACTTAACATATTTCAAAGAGAAATTTACTCTAAGAAGGAGCTGGTTAACTAAAATATTCCTTATTTTCAAAATTAATTACTTGATACTAAATAAGTTGCAACATATATATATTTTAGGCAAATTACATTACATGGTACTTTCAGTTTTATTTTTAGCAGGTAAGAGTTGAAAACAGGTGATTTAAAATTACTATTATTACACATGCTTTGTGCTGTATACAACTTTGTAATTAATATTCAACAAGGGTCTTGGTGTTTTATCTATAACATATAAAGAACACCTACAACTCAATAATAAAAAGACAAATAACCTAATTTAAAAATGGGTTAAAAGATCTGAAAAGACATTTCTCTTAAGAAGATATAAAAATGGCCAATACAGGAGTTCAAGACCAGTCTGGGCAACATAGTAAGACCCCTGTCTCTACAAAAACCAATAATTAAAAAAATCAGCCAGATGTAGTGGCGTATGCCAGAAGTCCTAGCTACTTGGGAGGCTGAGGCAAGAGGATCCCTTGATCCCAGGAGCATGAGGTTACAGTGAGCTATGATCGTGGCAATGCACTCTAGCCTGGATGGTGGAGCAAGACCCTGTTTCCAAAAAAAAAGGGGGGGGGCAATAAACACATGAAAAGATGTTCAATATCACTAGCTGTCAAGGAAATATAAATTGAGACCACAATGAGATACTATTTTCTACCTGCTAGGATGACCATAAGACATACAATAGCAAGTGCTGGTGAGAATATAGAGAAAATAGAACCCTCATACACCACTGGTGGGACTATAAAATGGTACAGCTGCTGCTTCAGAAAAGAGCCTGGCAGTTCCTCGAAAGGTTAAACACAGAGGGGACCATATGGCTCGGCAATTCCACTCCTAGGTATATATCCAAGAGAAATGAAAACATATATCCACATAAACAGCTGTACGTGATTGTTCACAGCATCGCATCATCGTTCACAGTAGCCCCAAAGTGGAAACAACCCAAATGCTAATCAACTGGTAAATGGATAAACAAAACGTGGTAGGTAGATCTATTTTGAATACAATTCAGCAATAAAAAAAATGAATTACTGTTAAATGCTACAACACAGATGAATTTTGAAAACATTATGTTACGTGAAAGAAGGCAGCACAAAGGACCACATATTGTGTGATTCCATTTATATGAAATATCCAGAACAGGTCTATCCACAGAGATAGAAAATAGACTGGTACCTGCCTAAGGCTGGGGGAACATGTGAGATGGAGGGTGACTGCTAAACGGTATGGGTTTTTTTGGGGGGTAGTGATGAAATGTTCTGAAATTGATTGTGGTGATGGCTGCACAACCCAAATCTTTGGCTTATATACTTAAACGAATAAATTGTATGGTAGGTAAATTACATCTCAAAGCAGTTACACTTAAGAAAAAACTGTATTACGGACACTCTGGTTTTTATCTTTACCTGGAGATAACCAAAAAAGTTGTGAAATAGCCCATTACAAGAAGAAATTTTCCACTTCGCAGATTTATTGACAGTAAATCAAATGCTGGGTTCTATTTTCACATACCTCCTATTTGTAGCTCTGGACAGCCCATTCGTCTCATCTGTGTGCTGACAGACTCAATCTCTTGTACAAGTGGCACTAATATTGTCTCATTGATCCACTAGGAAGAAATGACGTATAGATTTTGCATATATAATTCCAAAGTATTTCTCAAATAATTATTTTCTTTTTTACAAGCAACTGTAATAATTTTTTTACTATCCTTTATTTGAATATTAACAGTCATAAAGTACAATGAAAGAGAATGGAAGTAGCAGCTACCTGAAGTCAAGAGTTAAGTAAATATGCTACTGGAGTGTAAATTAATTAAGTTATATTCTTAAATGACATGTCTGCTTTTTTCTGAAGAAAATATAAATTTTAGCTACATGTTAAATTTTTATTCAAATTTTTTTCTATGATTATTATACTCAGCTAAAAGGATAATCTTCAGTTTGTATTTCCAGAGTAATTATTCACATATTTATTAACACAGTATTTGTACTGGTTTGTGATAAGTAATATAGTTTTTCAAACTAATATAACTGATTAACTCTCAGCAGGCTCACCTAGTTCCCTAATCACAGAGATTTAACACATTTGAAACTGGTTTGCAAATATTACAATATTATTTTAGGACTGGAAATTTCAAATTCCTTTTCCATAGCTAATATCAAACTAATTCTGGGATGTGAAAAGACTGTCTAAGCAAACTCCTTGTCTGGTTTGTGTGTTATTGTTGTGTGTGTGTGTCTGTAGCAACTTCAATCACCACTTCTATTTCCATGCTTTTGTTTAACTACAAAATGAAAGGCTCAAAAAATGTTTCAGATGAAAAACAAGTCCACAATTCCTTATAAACAATTCTGAATTTAAAACTTCTGAAAATAAAGTTTTTTTGTAATCCATTTAGAAAGCAAAATTTGATATATTGGTAAGACTTGAACTGAGTTCACATGAAGCTATTTATAGATTTTATTGCACTTAGTATGACTGTTTATATGCTTTGTTATGAAAATATTAATGTAGTCCATTCCTGGGCACTAACTAGACTCTGCTCGTGGTGTTACGAAATATATGGTATAGGTATATACATATAGTTTTAAAAAATCCAAAAAACTCTAAATTTCAGAACACAGTAGCCTAAAGAACTCAGATGAAGATTAATGTTTGTATTTTTCTAAGGGGCTGATACTCCTGACCAAGCTTTTATATTTTAAATATATTATCATTTTTAGACGAGCCTATACACTGGAACTACGACAGATTACAGTTCCAGGACATCATTTCACTCATTCATTCTTCCAACATTTATTACATGCATCCTACTTGCCAGCCACTCTTTGGCTACAACAAAACTATTTAAGGTGTCCAGGAGAGAGATCTAAGCCTTACCCTCAGAAATTCTAACTGAGTACATCTGGGGTTGGGCTCAGCAATTTTTATTTTTAAAATGTTGTCTAGGTTTCTCATTCAAGAAAGCAGGCTATCATTTTTACCTGCCCCCCCACCCCCTGCCTTGATACCCTATGTAAATTATAGCAAAAGAACAAAAACAAGCACAAGTGGTTTCAACATAGTTCTAGAAGATGCAGAGTGGCCAGGTAAGTGTTGAGGGATGTAAACAGTAGAAGCAGCAGGGTTTACAGAACGTAAGCGGAGCTACCTGTAGTAGAGGAGGGAGCCAATCTGCCCAACAGACCTGGGGACACGTTGGTACTACAGAGATTGGGATAAAGAGGTAGAGTTGGAAACAAAGGAACTAACCAACTTTGTATGTGGAAAAGTTGACCTCCAGATCAATGATTAGAGAGAGTTCTTTTCTAGGAAAACTGAAATTACATGTATTCTGAAATAGCTTCAAACATATATTGTCTTATTTCTCTAACTTTTAAGTTTTCTGAGGGCAAGGACCCCATTTTTGTTTCCTTCACAATTCTAGGTACATGATCTGACTGACAGAAAAGCTCTTTGGAAAATAAAATTAAAAAGCTGGAAAAGGGAAGATCTTAATTAAACACATTGTTCCTTTATCTTCTCCAAATACACTGACTTAATAAAAATGGAGGGGGGAAAAATCCTATGAAAATGGACACCATAAGGTAAATGTCATGTTTTTTTTGAGACAGAGTCTCACTCTGTTGCCCGGGCTAGAGTGCCATGGCATCAGCCTAGTTCACAGCAACCTCAAACTCCTGGGCTCAAGCGATCCTTGACTCAGCCTCCTGGGTAGCTGGGACTACAGGCACGCACCATGCCCGGCTAATTTTTTCTATATATATTTTTCGTTGTCCAGCTACTTCATTTCTTTTTTTTTTTTTTTTTAGTAGAGACAGGGTTTCACTCTTGCTCAGGCTGGTCTCGAACTCCTGAGCTCAAGCAATCTTCCCGCCTCGGCCTCCCAGACTGCTAGGATTACAGGTGTGAGCCACAGCACCCGGCCTAAATGTTATGTTTATCCCTATAAATGTACCATTCACACTATACTTTTAATAATAATTAATTCTAATATCCTATTTAATAATTAACAAATCTAACTGATATTCTAATAACATGCTTTGCATACTAAGGCATTAATTGTCCAAAGAATAATGTCAGAACTTACATTTCTAAACTTAGCTGTCCATGAATCCATATGATCAAGAAGTTGTCTATTCATAGTCACTCTTGCCCAAACCTATTAAAAATACATCGTGTATAAAATGAACAGTGAGGAAAAATCCTGCCAAAGAATCATTCCTCTCCGTACCCTAAAAAAATCTGATGAACTTTGAAAAAAATCTTCACAAATATCCATATTCATCTAGTTAATACTCAATAATTTTATTATTCACTTAAAGTTGCTGCTCATGTACAGATATATCTTTAAAAGTTCCTTATATTAGTATGTTTAAAGAATGTTGCATCTAAGAACAAAATTAAAATCCCATATTTGGTAGTACAGTGATAGAGTTATAGACTGATAAATGTTCTAATCCAAATGTACTTTACAATCAAGAGTCTTATATATGTTAAGTACAATTAGATACCTGAGAGTCTTTTGGGCACCAATGTCAACTATGTGTTGCAAAGTAAAATGTACAGCATAATTTAGTTTTAGGTACGCAAAGAGAAGATTTACATTTCTATACAGTAAAAGTGAAGATTACAGAAAAAATGTCCCCAAAGTTGAAGACTTTCTAACAATCTATAAATCATAAATATTAAGTCATTTTTTATTTTCCATTTACCTCTTCTGCAGCTTGTTTAGAACTGAGATCGGCTTCATCTTTGTTAGCACATGGGGCCTGAGACCTACAGGCAAGCTGATACTGAAACTTCTTTAGAGTTTGTGCATAATCCCCCATAGAACGACTGTAGTTCCAAAAAGTAGGACTGCTGGAAGGCGAGGTAGAATCTGGGCTCCCTGCAAGTATTAATTTAAACAGTATAAGTCTGTTGTAGTAATTTTTACATCTAGACTTAACACATGAATAGTGGGTATCTATTAATAGGTACTTGGCAATGGCGATAAAGGAATCAGAAGGCAAACCCCCAAAAAGCTTCTCTCCCCCCGCCTCCTCAACATAATTTTCTCTTTAAAGAACATCAACTGCTTGTGTTAAAAATTAAAAGGAGTATTTTCTGAGCGGTATCAATTTGGGAACCATAAGAACAATAAGTAGTTGAAAGTGTTTATTTATTTTTGTTGTAAAATTAAACTTGTTTCATTCTCTAAGACATTTAAATCATTCAGTAATAAACAAACAAAAGACAAATTTCTTCAGGAAATACACAGACTAAGTAAGTTCCTTGCTTGAATTTTTAGAAGCTTCTCCTGAATGGGATAACCACAGCCTCCTATTATAGACTACTCTCTTGAGCTATAGGCTAAATTTACTCGTCCCTGCACTATACTATGTTCTATTTAACATCCTGTAGTAATTCCTGCGTGGTAGTAAAAGACTATCTGTTGACTGCACTTCTAAATTTATAAAACTGCCAAGGGCAGTGGCTCATGCCTATAATCCCAGCACTTTGGGAGGCCAAGGGGGGAGGATCTCTTGAGGTCAGGAGTTAGAGACCAGCCTGAGCAACACAGGGAGATGCCATTTCTATAAAAAATTTTAAAAATTAGCCGGGTGTGGTGGCTCATGCCTGTAGTCCCACCTACTCAAGAGGGTGAGGCAGAAGAATTGCTTGAGCCTGAGAATTTAAGGCTGCAGTGAGCTATAATCAGGCCACTGCACTCTAGTCTGGGCAACAGAGCAAGACTCTGTATCTAAATAAATAAATAAGTAAGGAAGTTAGTTAGTTTACAAATTTACTTTTTGGAAATGTAAAAAGGTTACATTTCGGAATCTACTCCTACAGAGGCCCATAGAAGAGCACTTATCACACTTCAGTGTTATAGTTTGTTTTCCCAAATAGAATTTGAGCTCCTTGAGGGTAGACAGTATTTTTTCCCCTAGCATCTAGCATAGTACCTGAATAAATAAGCAAGTTTTCAATGACAAGTATAAGATATTTATGGAGGACTTAGTTTTTCAGAGTTTAAGCAATATCAAAAATATTAGTTGATACTTTATGCTCTTGGGGGGAAAGAAAAAAAAGATACTTTATGCTCTCGCACAACAATCACAAACAGAAACCAGTTCCTTATCTTAGAATTTCTAAAAGAAGTGACTATAAAAGAACAAAACTAATTTTCTTGTGATGTTTATAGGTACAAAGGATGATAAATCATGAAAGGGATATGTATTAACTTTTTAATTCATCAAAATCTTGAAGGTTAGGCCGGGCGCAGTGGCTCACGCCTGTAATTCTAGCACTCTGGGAGGCCGAGGCGGGCGGATTGTTCTGAGCTCAGGAGTTCGAGACCAGCCTGAGCAAGAGCGAGACCCCGTCTCTACCACAAATAGAAAGAAATTAACTGGACAGCTAAAAATATATATAGAAAAAATTAGCCGGGCATGGTGGTGCATGCCTGTAGTCCCAGCTACTCAGGAGGCTGAGACAGTAGGATTGCTTGAGCCCAGGAGTTTGAGGTTGCTGTGAGCTAGGCTGATGCCATGGCACTTGCCCTAGGCAAGAGAGTGAGATTCCCTCTCAAAAAAAAAAAAAAAAAAAAAAATCTTGAAGGTTAGCCAGTCTTGTGCTAGGAGCTTTGGTGAATACAGTATGTTTCATGCTAAACATACTACATAAAAATAAAAAAAATTATGTCAAGAAATATCACACGTTGTGTGACATTAAATTTACCAGTAGGACTTCCGACAAAATTGACTTTATAGGAATGAATTAACGTCAAGAAAAGAAGTTGTAAACAAACACAAATGATTTAATAGAGATCAGAAAAGAAAGATAAGAAACAGGGTAATGATAAAGTTATCCTATTTTGATTAATCATATTCACTATTAACTTTAGTAATAGTAAGCTTTCTGTGAAAAAACTTGAACTTGGGAAAAGTTTCACTGAAGACTGGTCTTAGACAGATAATGGATAGAAACAGGAATTTTTAATACCTATTGGGCATTAAGTAAATCAAATATATATATAGCAAGCAGTGACAAATTAGGGCCTTTCTGTGATGAACACATCAATAATACCGCCACCACCACCACCAACAACAACAAATAGCACAAAAACTATAGATGGATAATCTCGAAGACCCAAGAATCAAAGCACAGAGAGATTTGGAAATCTGGCAACATAGCAAACCAGATAATCTAAAATATCTCCCAACATAAGTATCTAAAACTGTTTACTAAATAAAACAGATTATTTAAGTGAATAATGGACCTTGCAAAAAAGTAAAGATATGAATAGTCAGTGGCTAAAAGTGGAGAGAGAACTGAAAATCAGAGTAGCCTGTGGGCTGTGGCTGCTCTAGAGAATCTCACAGGCCTTGAGAAATCTATCAGCTTGCATTTCAGTGCCCAAGTGGGAATTGGAGATAAGGATTTCAGCCTGGGAGAGTAAAGAGTATGGATTAAGACCTTTACTCTGCCTCCATTTCCTGCTCCCAGCATAGTGTCAGGAATTTCAAAGGGTCACATTCTGAGTAGATAAGAAAAAAAAAATCTGTCCACTGGCACCATGAGATAAAGGAAGCACATTTGTCTTAGGTTGTTGGGAAAATTTTTTTTAAAGTCCTGAGATTTGCCGGGCGCGGTGGCTCACGCCTGTAATCCTAGCACTCTGGGAGGCCGAGGTGGGCGGATCGTTCTGAGCTCAGGAGTTCGAGACCAGCCTGAGCAAGAGCGAGACCCCATCTCTACCAAAAAATAGAAAGAAATTAA
>CAUYSK010092436.1:0-15010 GCA_963575035.1 Avahi laniger | reverse complement strand
AGCGTTTATGGTGACAACTTGCTTTCATTCCTAAGAAACTGGATAAGTAAAATGTCTTACATTGACATTATGGAATACTATTCAACAATTTTATAGAACACGCCAGATGTCCACACAACAATATAGATTTTTTTTTTTTTTGAGACAGAGTCTCACTGTGTTGCCCTGGCTAGAGTGAGTGCCGTGGCGTCATCCTAGCTCACAGCAACCTCAAACTCCTGGGCTCAGGCGATCCTCCTGCCTCAGCCTCCCGAGTAGCTGGGACTACAGGCATGCACCATCATGCCCGGCTAATTTTTTCTATGTATTTTTAGTTGTCCAATTAATTTCTTTCTAATTTTAGTAGAGACGGGGTCTCGCTCTTGCTCAGGCTGGTTTTGAACTCCTGAGCTCAAACAATCCGCTTGCCTCGGCCTCCCAGAGAACTAGGATTACAGGCGTGAGCCACCGCACCCGGCCGCTCTTATGTATTTTTTTAAGCATTTTGAAAATCATAGTTTTGACAGTACTCAAGATCAAACCATGCTACGGTTTCCATTCCTTGCAGGTGTGTCATATTTTGAGGGCCTTCATTTATTTAATTGTCTTCTTTTGTGTTATCTCCAAATTCTCCGTGGCTCTGGAGAGTAATTAAATACAATACTTAAGTAAGGAGGAAAGTTCTCCTCCTACTGGTTCTCCTGCATCACTCCGTTAGCTCCCAGCTTAGATTTTATCTCCTTTGGAAACTTCCCATCATCATTCTATTTTATCTTAATGCTCCATGGTTTCCCCTTGCAGTGTACTTATCACACTGTATGGAAATTGCTTATTTTCTCTTTCTCTGTGAAGTCCTTGAGAGTCCAGACCATGTTTTGTTTAACTTTTTATCCCCAGTTTTCAGCACAGTTTGTGGCTGTAAGCACTCAATAAATATTTTGAATGAATGAATTATGGGACAACTATTACATAAGTCTGATTTTGTGTTTCAGGGGTGCTACAGTGATAGTTATTAATGCATAAAATTTATCGTTCTAACAATAGTGATGCCACTCTCTAGCTTGTGTGCTCCTTGTGGATCTTCCTTTTGGGGATTGTGGTGATTGTCGTGGACTGTGCATGTCTGTGTATACCCAAGTCTGCATCTCATATTAGTTGCTTTTGGTCCCTTCCACAATATTTTTAGAACACTGCTCCTTTAATACCAATAGGAGCCTGCTTGTAGAGAAAGACATTAAACAAAAACGTCGGTGTAGATTTAGCTACCTATTTCACATGCTTCTTAGTCTCCTTTAACTCACCTATTCATATATCCCTCTCTGATTTGTCCTTTGATTTGCAACAAAGACTGGTTTTTGGCTTGTCCTGGTTTGAACTTGGTGTATCTAGCTATTGACTCATTTTCTGATCTCCACGCATCCCCAAATCTGCTTTTCTACTCTGTACCAGGCTTTGGCATCTTCAAGTACCTGACCTCAGTTCAACCTGTCTATGGCTTTGTTTCTCCTCCCCGACACGGACAACTCGAAGGAGCCCAGCCCTTCTTGGAGGAGAGAGATGGAGCTGACTGTGGTTTACCTGAAATAAAGCTTGCATTATGGGAGGGAATAAACAGGCACGCAGTATTTTGGAAGGGAGCTTTTTAACTTCATGTAGGCATGGTTTGCATGATACTTTTCTTTTGTTTCTGCTTTTGTTATGAAATATGTGTTTTGCCAATATTGAATGGAATATTCCAGAAGGAAAAAAAAGTAAGTAAAACCTTGGTTTGCCTGTCAGTAATTAAAGCTCTACTTTATTTTTAGTTTCTTTTTCAACTTCCTGTATTCCTGTACAAAGAAAACTGTACAGTTTGGAAGAAATTTGGACTTAGCCCGTTGAACTGGTACTGTTGAGCCTAATACATCTGTCATTATGTTCTTTTCATAATCCACAATATTTTAACAAATACTTTATATAGATATCTTCATAACTTAACAGCAGTCCTGGCTTAAGATGAAAATAGCCATTTTTAAACAATTAAAGCTAATTTCTAGCATTTTATTAATATGGTATTTAGTACAACAGTTTCTTAGAAAATCTCTAAGGAATGCATTTTGCAAAATAAAGTTAGCTAACTACACAGGAAGGTCTCTTTATGCCTGTTTACAACTTCGTAAAGTGGCTCTTTCCAAACATCAGGGTTTTTTTTTTTTTTTTCAGTCTAGGTGAAAATTATAGAAACTGTCACACCTAATCAACTGGTTGCTGTACTGCTGTAAGATTCAGACAAGGTCAAAAATGCTTACCCGCTGGAGTGCATCCGATGTCGCTGGTATGTGACGAGATGTGCATATTTGTGGCACGCACAGTGTTGGACGTGAGAAGCTCTGGCAAGGAGAAGTCAGCCTGGCCCAAATAACCGCAAAAAAGAGTAGATTTCAGACAGGCAGTTTTACAGTTTCCCATTTGCTATTTTGCCAACTTCCAGCCACTTCTTTCTCTAGTGCTGAGCAAACAAGACAAATGGTCATTCTTGAAGTGCTCTGAATATATAGGTCACTTGTTTCTTTTAGTTATCTTCAATCTGCTGTGTATCGATTTACCTTTCCACAGTGATCTGCTCAATTTACCTTTAAATAAAACTTTCAAATTAACTGCGTACTAAAAAATAAGCTATTTAGGGCAGAGGAAGGCTGTTAAAACAATGTGTTATCTTTTCTTCCTCCCTGTAAAGAACAAGATGACCGGCTTTTACGAGCCACCTGTAAAATGTTTTCCATCCTGGCCACAGCCAGTTCTGACACTTTGCTAGAACCCACTCATAAGTAGCCTATCTGCTGTAAATATTTCTTATATGATTTTTATCAGAAAAAGGATCCTGAGTCGCATTTGCTAGAATGAAAAAGACGCCGGAGAGTGTTTTTGTCTTCTTTTTCATTGATTTTATTTCCCTCCCGCTTGGCTGTATTTTCACTGCTGCACCATCTGTCAATAAGGCAACCACTCCACGTGAGTAGTAAAAACCGGAGCGCGTTTTGCCAAAGGAGCGAGGCTGTTTGTCAGGGGACGAGGATTTTGGAGAGCAGACTCCTCATTCAGCCCTCAGGCTTTTGTGAGGAATGCGTTCAGAGACCCTGCAGACCCAGACAGAGAGCCAGAGTCACAAAACTACAAAGTTTTGAGGATTCGCTTCCAGAATCTTTCTCATAGGCCTTTCCATAGATTTATTTCCTTTATTATTTCAAAATCGTCTCCTTATAGACAACAATAATGTATAGTACACTGAACATGATCTACCCTCTTAACAAATTTCTTAAGTGTTCTTACCACAATAAAATAAAATAGTTATTTAAATGTGTTCATTAAATTATTTCTAAAATTTTTATTAAATATTGAATATATTCAGAATATTCTATGACAATATTGGAATGAATAACATCCCTAATCATTTCACACTTCTGTGAAAATATCCATAAGATAAATTCCTAGGAGTGGAACTGCTAAAACAAAATGTGCATGGTTATAAGTTTGACAGATATTGCTAAATTGTCCTCCATAGCAATTTTACCAATTTACATTCCAACCGATGACATATGAGATTCTTATGGCCTTAGCAACAGAGTGTGTCACCAAACTCGTTGATTTTTGCCAATCTGATAGGTGAAAGTGACGTTTCAGTGTAGTTTAACTGGTATTTGTATTTTATGAGCAAGGTTGAATACATTTTATATGTTTTAAAGACATTTATATTTTGTTTTTGGTGTAAACTGTCCATTCCTACCTATACGTAAGCCAATTCTTTTATTGGGTTGTTGATTTTTTAAAAAATCTTTTTGTAGCCACTCTTTATATATTACTGAGCTTAGCCCTTGGTCTGGGACATAGTAGAGAATGTACCCCTCCCCATTACGCTATAGGGGAAAAAACAAAGGGAGTTTCTCTCACTGTATTCTCCTAACACAGGTCACTTCTGACAGCAGATGTGTTGGGGTCCCCCCCCACATCAAGCAAGACATCAGTTCTGTGGCAGACACCAGCTGGTGTCCTCTAATTTAATTCAATTACCTACCTGGAGATAGCCCCAGATTGCACAGGTTGAAGGCTCAGTCCCACAAGACTGCACCCACTTCCGATGCCGATCGCAAGCAGGTGGTTTCACCTGTGCTATAGGTCGGGGTTTCCATCACCCCTCCTTAGCTACTTGGGTTCAATTTGTTTACTAGAGCAGCTCACAGAGCTCAGGGAAACACATTTATCGGTTGACTGGCTTTATTACAGAGAACGTCACAAAGGATACAGATGAAGAGATGGACGGGGCAAGGCACATGGGAAGGGGCGCGGACCTTCCATGCTCTCTCCAAATGTGCCACCCTCCAGGAACGTCCCCATGGTAGGCGACTTGGAAGCCCTCCGAACCCAGTTCTGGGGGGTCTTTATGGAAGTTTCTTTACATAGACGTGATTAAACCACTGGCCATTGGCAATTAACTTAACCTCTAGCCCCTCTTTCCTGCCAGGAGGTTGGGGGTTGGGGCTGGAAAATCTGAACGATGTGAGAAGGATGAAGATGCGAGGCGTGAAGCGCATGAAGCAGCTACAAAAGATGTAAGCAGAAGCCGTGTGAGACGAAGGTGAAGGAGAGGGACTCAGAATCCGTCACCGTTGAGTTTGTGCCAACACCGAGCGTGCGTTTCAGGCATACCTGGTAGCTTCAGCGAGCTCTCCAGGGCTGGACAATTTGCTGACGCCACATGTAAACAAACTGGACAGGGGCCGGGAGTATACAGCTCAGGAATGTGCTGAGAGTCGACCAGACCTCAGGAAGTTGTCACAGTCAGTGATTTCAGAAATTTCAGGAATATGTATGTAGTTCAAGGAAGTGGTTGAAACCAGGCAGACAAAATCTGCAGGTTAATCAAGAGAGGCAGCAGGTCAAAGGTGAGGTAACAGCCAGGAGCCAGGAACCCTCCAGGAGCCAAAGGGCAAGAGTGGATGAGGCAGAGCCGTAAGGCAGCAGCAGCAGCGAGTGAGCAACGGGCAGACTGGACCGCCGCCTACGCGGCAGGGGTGAGAACACAGGTAGGAGACCGGTAACACACAACTGAATGCGAAATTGACCCTCAGTTATCCCAGCCAGGAAGCCCCTGCTGACACTTCCTGCTGGAACAGAAGCCCAGTGGGGCCTTCACAGGCGACAGCGAATAGGTGGAGCTCTTGAGTTGCAGGCGCACATGAAGGGCGGATGGTGATCACACCTCGCCCACCCGGTAGCCTCCTCTTCCGGCACGCCCGGCCTCTGTTTCTTTAAGGGAGGTTCTAGGGCTGCGTGAGTTTGGTTTTGTTTCTGGGTGACACTGACAGCTCCCTCTCCTTGAAAGGGGTCAGGGCTCTTCACTGGGGGCAATAGTACCCCAAGCTGCTTTGGTTTGGAAAAGGACTTGGGCAGATTCTTGGATTATTAAGTTTTTATTTTAAGAAAATGTCAAACGTACAGAAAAATTTTCATGAATACTACAACAAAATTTTGTAGACCTGTCAACTGGTACTTAGAATATATCCAATGCAAAGCTTCTGCAAGGTGGCACTATCAGGGGAACTGGAGGATCCTGAAATCCAGGACTCGGGGAAACCATTAACAACAGATTTGTGAGAAACGAAAGCTTTCGCTGGGCTCAGCAGGTAGAATAGGAGCTGCTTCTTACATTGCAGGATGTAGGTTTCCAGGAAGGGGCTGAGGGAGACAGATGCACCTGCCTCCTGAGGCTCTAGGAGACGGAATGGACATGAGTCCTTAAATCCATGAGATGGAAGGAGTTGACCTTACAGGTACCCAGGGACCAGGGGCCCCAGAAGGGCTGGGTCTTTTTGACTAAAACGGGTTGGTTTTCAGAGATCAGATAAGCATATATCAGGGGAGAATCAGTTGAATGTAGGAGTAGCTAGTTCTCACTCTTCCCAGCAATGTTCCTTTCATGACTTGAGGAAGCCTCCAAACCCACAATGCCCCACTTTTCAGCAGACAACTTTGCCTCCTACTTCACAGAGAGGACAGACACTCTTCAATAAAAGACAATGTCGGAGAACTCTAAACAAACCTGCATTTGCATGCAGTTAAAATGGGTGAAGTGTGCCTTTTCCTCTAAAAAGCTCTCGTTTCATCCCGTCCACTTCCCCGTAGAGGATTCTTTCCCCTCCTGTATTTCTCATTTCTGCCTTTCTACCTCATTGGTTTGAATGACTAAAGTGTTTTCTTTTGTCCTAAAAATCTTTTTTCCTTCATACACACTGAAGGTAGAGTTTCAACAATGGCAAAAACCTTAGACATTTGCATTCTCAGAGATCCCAAAAGTCTATATTCTAGGAACCCATCGAAAGGAAATAAACCTTCTAGATACTTTAAAGATCTGAAATACAACGATGTTCATTGTGGTGCTTATACCAACAAAATATTGGAAATAACACAAATGTCCAATGATTGGGGATTGGGTAAATAAACAACGGTGCACACATACAGCAGAACACTGTGAAGCCACTAAGTGATATGTTTCAAAAGAATGGTATGAAAAGAAACTGACATCTTGTTCAGTGAGAAGCTAGTTGAAAAACACTTTGACCCCATTTTTCTAGGACATAGTATATGTACGACCAATACTTTACTAATTTGATGTTGGTGAGGATGGTCTTAATTAAAAAACAATTTCTGGTTGGTTGAGACCCACCCTCTCTAGTAGCAGAAATCCAATATTTCTCTATTGTGGCACCTGGTATCCTTTCCTTCTTCCTCCCTCCTCCCTCCCCACCTCAGGATTGACCAAGAGCCTTGAGCTTGCCTGGGTTCAAGTCTTGCATTCTAGCTGAGTGTGACCATAATCTCTTTTTTGTGTTCCTCATCTGTAAAATAGTAGATCTCCTCTAGGACTATCATGAGCCTTAATGAAATAATACATGTAAGAGCTTAGAATGGTGGGTGCCTAAAACATTGTTGTCTCAGTAAATTATTATTACTCCATTAATTATTATTATCATCACTATGGGCTGAATTGTGTCTCCTCAAAATTCTTATGTTGAAGCCCAAACCCCCAGTACCCCAGAATGGGACCGTATTTGGAGATAGGGCCTTTACAAAGGTAATTATGAGGTCATATGGGTGGGCCCTAATCCCGTGTGAGTGGTGTCCATACAAGAAGAGGTTAGAACACGGACACACACAGAGATGACCATGTGAGGACACAGGGAGTGGCGCCATCTACAAGCCGCAGAGAGAGGCTTCAGGAGAAACCAACCCTGCCCACGCCTTGATCACAGACTTCTATCCTTCAGAACCGTGAGGACATACATTTCTGGTCAAGCCACCCGGTCTGCGGTACTTTGCATGGCAGCCCTAGAGACTGATACAAACATGTTATTTCAGAGGAAAGCAGTGGTCAAACTTCTCCATTTCAAACGGATAGATTTTCCCTGCCTTTATGCTCCATATGATGGTTTCCAAATGATTTTTGGGTGACACTGAAGAAACCTATGTGACACCTAAGTTATCTGGGGTCACATGCCAGGGAGGGGTGGACCTGGGCTTCCAATTAGGATATTTCTGAGAAAAGGCCCCAAGCCCATGTCAACGGGAGTCACCACAGTTCGGTTCAGAGGAGCCGAAGCAGAAAGGACACAAGCCATGGGAGGAAGGGGACGTGGGCAGGAGCAGGCTCAGGCTGGAGCAAGCAGGTGGCCCGACCTGGCCCTTCCAGGCCTGGGAGGGGGCAGCGTCGGCCACAGCTCCTGCCAAGATGCCCTCCACACGTTGCTCCCTCACCTGGCCGATGGCAGGCTCTCCAAGGGCTGGTCGCTGCCAGTCCCAACTACAATGGACTGATTCTCTTTGCAAGCTGGACACGTGCCCAGTTCAACAAGGAGCAACTTAATGAGGAGTTTATTCTGTCGAGTCCATGCGCTTCTAGGAGTGGAAGGAGTGTCTATTGAGTCAATGTTTTCCCAGAAATGCCTTGTCAAAACCATGCTGGAACAAAAATGAAAATACAGTAGCTCTTAGTGTGATGGGATTATGGGTAGCCTTAGGATCATTATTCTGAATTTTGATTTAATCTCATTATGCTCTATTTTCGATGACCTACTTTGAATGTGTACACGGGCTGATGTGTGGGGAGCTAGTTTTTTAGGCTCCTGCCTTGTAGCCACTGACCCTCAGACTGCCACCGCCAGGGTGATCAGTGCCCTCTCCTGCCACCTCCTCAGCCCTCCCACTTTCATTTACTTTTTAAACATTTATTTTTTTACTGAGGTTATATTTACGTAACATAAAATTAACCACTTGGAAGTGAACAGTTGCGTGGCATTTAGTATATTCACAATGTGGTGCAACCACCACCTCTGTCTAGTTCCGAAATCTTTTCATCACCCCAAAAGGAAACCCTGTACCCATTAAGCAGTTGCTTCCCCTTTCTTCCTCCCTCGTGCCCTGGCAACCGTCCGTCTGCTGTCTGTCTCTGGATTTACCTACTCTGTATATTTCATGTCAATGAAATCATACAACGTGTGACCTTTTGTGACAGGCATCTTGCACGTAGAATAATGTTTGTGAGGTTCACCCACAGTGTAGCAGGGGCCACCCTTCATTCCTTTATTTAGCTAAGTAATATTCCACTGTATGGATATGCCACGTTTTGTTTATCATTCATCCATTGCTGGACATTTAGGTTGTTTCCATCTTTTGGTTTTAGTGAATAATGCTGCCATGAACATGAATGTATAAGTACTTGTTTGAGTCCCTGCTTTCAGTTCTTTTGGGTGTATACCTAGGAGTGGAATTGCTAGGTCATATAATTCTATAAATTTAATCTTATTTTTCAGATTTCTGAATGTTTAACTTTTTCTTATACACTTTGTTTTTTCCAGTTTTAGTGAGGTATAATTGAAGAATAAAAATTATGTACCTTTATGGTACACAACGTGATGTTTTGATCTTATGTGTACACTGTGAAATGATTAGTGCAGTCGAGCTAATTAACATATCCATCACCTTTCTTATTCACTGTCATTGAAGAAGTGGCACGTGCTCACGTGAAGAATTCAAATCAAACAAAAAGGGATAGAGGAAAAGGAAATCTCTCTTCCATGTCCATCTCTTGCCTCTCTTCTGAAAAGTAAGCACTGGTTCCCAGGAGTTAACGTTTCCTTCCATGCATTTTCTATGTGCATACAAACACATATCACCCTTCCTTGTTTTACGTAAGTTGAGCAACAGTGTTCCCTTTGTGCAGCCTGCTGTCCTTCGAGGCACAGTTTTATTCGTGAGTGGTCTGCGGCTAGAACGGGTGTTGTCCAAGCAGCAGGGACGGCATGGCTGGTGCCGTGTCAGTTCCCTCCCCGCCCTCTCTTCACCTGTGTGTTAGTCTGGGCGTGACCACGGCTCGCCTGGCATGTCTGCGCAGCCCTGCCCCGAACACCAGCGAGAGTGGCCCTCCATTCTGCCCTCTGGGTACGTGGCAGCAGGTTCAGGAATATGCACCTATGCTGTGGAATGCCAGGGACCGAGAAGCACCCTATTTATCTATAAGTCACTAAACACAGCGTGTTTGTTTAACGCACTTTGTAGTTGAAGAGCTACTAAGTAAATTAGAGCGGTCATTTGTGGTTAGAAAAGCTACCTTTCTCCCCAGATCTAAGGGAGTTTGCTTACGCATCTATTGGCTTAACTCTTGGAGGGCAGGACGTTTTATTCACCTGCGTGATCTCCAAGTCTTGTGGACAGGACCTTGAAACATAACAGGTGATCAGCACATGTCTATTGAATGATTAAAATGATTTTTACTTTGAAAGCAAAACACCTCTTGAGGACACATTTAGATTTAAGATATAAAGGTCTGTAAATAAAAGTCTACATAAGCTAATACTGAGGATCAAACAGCAGAATAACTTAGGTGTAGAATACTGCGGGGCAGAGCTAGGTTAAATATCAGGACATTTTTACTAATGAAAGTGGCAAAAGTCATATAATACAAAGTGATACGAACTGAGCAGGAGAAGACAGTAAGCCAAAGCGTGTTGTTAATCAGCAGGTTCAAATGGAGTTAATTTCCTCCCTCCTGAAAACCAGCCCTCCACCTTGATTTCTCTTTGGGAAGGGAATCGACCTCCTCACAATTTCAGGAACTGGGATTCTTCTGCTCTCGTCCCATATTCGATTGGTGACCACGTCACACCTGTGGAATATCTTCAAGGTCCTTGAACTATTTTCGCCTGCAGTTGCCCCCGCCCTGGCTAATGATATGATATTTTCCTTTTGACTATGAACTAATTTCTAGAAATGTCTTTTCCTGTCTCTAGTTTTGCTTCCCTCTAGTTTAATCTATCCTAAAACTCAAAATCGATCAAAATCCACCCCCCTAATTTAAACCCAGCTGGGTCCCTGCCCCCGTGCCTCTCACCCCTTGGGCAGTGGAGAACCGCAGCAGGGAGGCTGCCAGACACCGGCTCTCACGCATCCTCCCTCCGGGCATGAAGCTGGGGTTGCCAGAGTTCCCTGTTTGAGGATCAGCCTCCCAGCGGCTGGGCAGGTCCCGGGTCTTTCCTCTGCTTGCCAGCACTTGCTCCCGGCCAACCCCAGCAAAACGCTTCTTCCAGACTCACCTCCGCCCTTGTCCCCTGACCCAGTTCCAGAGGCCAGAAATCAAGGTGTCAGCGGGGTCATGCTCCCCCTGAAAACTCCAGGGAAGGGTCCATCCCTGCTTGCTCCAAGAGTCTGGTGGTTCTCAGCGAGCCTCAGTGTTCCCTGGCTTGTAGATGTGTGACTCCAGTTTCTGTCTCTGTCACTTTGTGGCGGTCTTTATGCACATCTCTGTGTCTTCCTAATCTTCTTCTTTTAAGATCACCAGCCGCCCTGGACTACAAGCCCACCCTAATGACCTTATTTTAACAAGATTACATCTGCAGAGACCCTGTTTCCAAATAAGGTCCCATTCATAGGTACAGGGGTTAGGACTTCATCATGTCTTTTTGGGGGATACAATTCAACCCACAATAGTTAAGATCTAGAGAGCTCCACCTCCCCTCGAAGGGGCTGACCAGGCATCCTGGAGCAGGGAGATGAGAGGCCACAGAACCTCAGCCTCCCAAGGGCATCACAGGCCCCTTGAACGGGGCAGGCGGCCCCTGGACTCAGCCCCTGCGCTGCCCTCCCTTGGCGGCTCCTTCTCAGCTGCAGGACCTGGCTGGCCCTACCCTTTCTGGTCGCTCCTCCCTAGCATTGGATCGGCCTCACCAGAGCAGACCAGCGAGCACACCGGAGCGGGTAGGGTCGTCTTTCCAGAGCACACTTCAAACACCATTGCTGTCTAACATCCAAACCACACCACAACAATCCGCACAGAAGACTTCTGTGACCAGATGTGGGTGTGCCCCCACGCACCACGCAGTGGACTCCAGCAGAGCATCCTCTCTTGAAATTCTGCCACTGTCTACCCCGTGAGAGCATCAGGTCCCACAAGCTGAGGGCTCAGTCCCCAAGACTGGCCCCTCCTTCCCACCAGTCCCAAGTTGGGGCCTCTGAAACTTCTGACCAACTAGCTTCAAGTTGGGGTTCCCAAGACCCCCCTTTCAGGGTTTAATTCGCTAGGCAGCTCTACAGAACTCAGGGAGACAGTTACTGCGTTTACTGGTTTATTACAACGGATACGAATAAACAGCCAGATGGAAAAATACACAGGGTGAGGGGCCTGAGCACAGGAGCCTCTGTCCCCATGGAGTTGGGGTGCACCACCCTGTCCTCTTGGGTTTTTATGGAGGCTTCATTACATAGGCATGATTGACAATTGCGTAGAAACGTGACTGGACAAAAATCCCGTGATCTAAGCCCAGCAAGGCCTGTCTGTTCAGATTCTTTTGCTCTCTCAGTGCAGCATTCATCCCTCCAGGGTATGGGGCAGGATCCTCTCTGGAATGAAGGTCTTTTGACTCCTAATCAGATTAGAGTCCTGCCTTGGACAGGTAAAAGGAGGGCAGGAGAAAGTCAGAGAGAGATTCTGTCTCCTGAGGCCTAAAGCACCCCAACATTACAACAAGGACAATGAGAGTTATGAACCAGGAACCATAGTGAAAACCAATATATATATCATAATACAGCATGTTTTACTTAGACATAACAGTTTTTTTTTTTTCCAAGACAGAGTTGCATTCTGTCACCCTGGCTAGAGTGCGGTAGTATCATCATAGCTTACTGCAACCTCAAACTCCTGAGCTCAAGAGATCCTCCTACCTCAGCCTCCTGAGTAGCTGGGATAACAGACACACACCACCATGCCCAGCTAATTTTTTCTATTTTTAGTAGAGACAGGGTCTTGCTCTTGCTCAGGTTGGTCTCGAACTTCTGACCTCAAATAATCCTCCCGCTTTGGTCTCCCAGAGTGCTAGGATTATGGCCATGAGCCACCTCGCTTGGCCAGACATACCAGATATTACAAATAATATGCAGGTAAATTACAGTGTGTTTCAGGTGTGAACTCCAGGGTCTGGTCAGTGGGATTACACAGCAAACAATGGTCAGGGAAACATCTCTGATGAGGTCCTGTCGGGACTTTCCTCTCTTTCTAGAGCCTGATGCCTTGTCACTCTGTGGTACTCTCCTGGCCTCACACCAGTGCACATTGCCACACTGAGTCCTGTGGCTGCACATGGAACTTGGGCCCATAATCAAAGAGAGTTCTCAGCTTCTCTGCTGTTGTTCAAAGTTCAGAGCTCAGATTGCCAAGTTTTCATCAACTGTTATTTCCTTAACTCTAGCTATTCCTCTTTCTTCTTGCAAGAGATTTCACAAAGTACACAAATTTGGAGGTGTGACCCTCTAATTCTGCAAAATTCTTACTACTGCTGGGAATACTTGTGTCCTCAACAAGGTTCTAGAGCTTATCTACATCCTGCCTGTTTACCGGCATGTGGATTACAAGTTCTTTGGACATTTCAGACTGACTTAACTTTTTCCTAGAACGTCAACAGCACAGTTGAAAACACTATCTCTACCAGCTTCCATTAGAATCCAACAAATTCAATTCCACCTAGTTCATCTTCCTGATTATTAATACTTAGCCTATTTGATTTGCTTAGAACTTTAGAATTTTTCATGGAAATTTCCATTTATCTCGAAGATTTAAAGCGATGCAGGCAACAATAATTTTAGAAAAATCACATTGCTTTTTTTACCACTAACAGTATTTTAAAATTTTAGGTTAAAGTTTTTAAGTCCTTAACGTCGATGGATTATTTTTTTAGTTAGTTAGGAGTTCTTCCAGAGATACTCTGGTTTGGGGCACTGATTCCATGGAGCTTTAGGCACGGAGTGGTTTTTCCAGGGTCACATAAGACTGAGGCCCTGGCTTCCTGCAGCACCCCGTCCTACGGCACAGTGCCAGCTCAGAAGCGGCGTTTGCATGAACAACCTTTGACACATCCGTCAAAGCGTGTTTAGTGAGCTCTTCTTTTGTTAAAGTTGTCGTAAGTTCTTTTAATAATATTAGTTATCATGAATATATGGAGAAGATGCTCTCAGAGGTTGGTAAGAGGTGTTTTATTTTATCTGAACGTAAACCACTCTGGCCAATAAGCTTGTGATCAGTTTAGTTTCACATTGGAGACTCAGAGAATTATGAAATATTCAGGCATACTAGAAAGCAACAAGCCCTCCAAGTCTTCATTTTTGTAAAAGTTTCTGAGGATTCTGAGGGTTTTCTTAAACTTGTAAGTGCTAGGGCCCTTCAGACTTTCTGTTTAGGAATGAACTGTTTAGGTCACTCTCCTCCCCGGCTTCTGGGAGACAGTTAGCAGAGCTGGGTAATTGGAGGACAAAATGCAGACAACCAGATGTGACAAGCTCATCCGGTATCTGGCCCGATTCTAACCACTCCCTGGGCATCCTTTGGAGCTTGAGAAAGGAAGTGCCATGGGCTCCAGATGTGGAGGGAGCTGATACAGGAGCAACAGATCCCAGGCCGCTGTTGTTGTTTTGATGTGTTTGGCTTCTGAAAAAAGAAGTGGGTTATGAGGTGGGGAATGGTGATTAATGAGCTGCTCATTTGTTCTCACATTTATTGTTGGAGCTACTGAACACCTGTCCTGTGAAAGGGTCTGAAGATTATATACAAAGATGTTTTTGGAAACATTTGCTTTTAGAATTAGTTGGTTTCAAATTTTTAACACAGTTATTATTTTTATTAGCTTTATTGAGATATTATTCATATTACCATACAATGATTCAAGCTTTACCATGTTTTTCAGTATATTCAAGGAAATGTGCAACCTCACCACTGTCAATTTTACAACTTTTTCATCATCCCCAAAAGAAACTTCCCATTAGTAGTCACTCCCATTTCTCCCCAAGTCTCCCCAGGCAACCAATAATTTACTTTCTACCTCTATGGATTTGCCTATTTCATACAAATGGAATCACGCAATATGTAGTATTTTGTGACTGAATTCTTTCACTTAGCATATTGTTTTCATGGTTCGTCCATGTGGTAGCACGTGTCGGGTGCTTCCTTCCTTTTTATCGCACAATAATAGTCCGTCATATGGATAGACCACATTTTTTATTTATCTGTTTGTTGGATGGTGGACATTCGGGTTGTTTCCACTTTTTGGCCATTATAAATAATGCTGCTATGAATATTTGTGTACGAGTTTTTGTGTGGACGTATATTTTTACTTCTTGAATATATACCTAGAAGTGGAATTGCTGGGACATTATGTTAAACGAAATAAGTCAGGTGCAGAAAGACAAATACTGCATGTTCTCACTCATTTGTGGGAACTAAAACAAAAACCAAACTTGAGCTAATGGAAGAATAGAGTAGAACTGTGGGTGTTAGAGTCTGGGAAAGGTGGGGGAAGGGAGGCTGGGGAGAGGCTGATTAATGGTTACGAAATGACAGTGAAAGGCAGGAATTGATAGTAGGAGAATGTACTTTGTTTTGTGTGGAACAAATTGTTTGAGATTAAAAAAATATGTTCTCTTTAATTGTAACTAATGCCATTTGCTTCTGTAACCGTGC
>CAUYSK010092435.1:0-49452 GCA_963575035.1 Avahi laniger | reverse complement strand
TCATGAGGGCTTTGTGCTCATGAATGGATTCATCCGTTCACGGACTAATGGCTTAATGGGTTAATGAGTTACCATGGAAGTGGGACTGGTGGCTTTACATGAAGAGGAAGAGAGACCTGAGCCAGCACGCTCGGCTCCCTTACCATAGGGTGGCCTGTGCAGCCTCAGGACTCTGCAGAGTCCCCACCAGCAAGAAGACTCCCACCAGATGCACCCCCTTGACCTTGGACTTCCCAGCCTCCCAAAATGTAAGAAATAAATTTCATTTCTTATAAATTACCCAGTTTCAGGTTTTCTGTTATAAGCAACTGAAAAGAGACTAAGACACATAAACAACTATTAATTCATTTAATCCTCATTAAAATCCCATGAAGTACGCAACATTTATTATCACTACCTTTCAGATGAGGTGAGGCACAGAGAAGTTAGATAACTTGCCCTGGGTCACACAGCGGTGAATGGCAGAGCCAGGACTCAGGATGAGGGATCTGCCTCTCCCACCCTCCCCCTCCCAGATTTGCAAACTCATCACTAACGGTGACTGTCATTTACAGATACAGCAGCCTTGCCACCTTTCACCTGCCCCTTAAAATCAAGCTTTGATTCGTGAGCTAGCTGAAGCAGCTGCTCCTTCAGGGCTGAGGGACAGACTTTGACGGGTGGATGCACTTGCGTTTGAGAAGTGAAATCACGTAAGGGGCACTTGGGAACTCATTTTGGGGTCTGGCTCACTAATACTGCCTCGGAGCTTTGGTTGGACTTCCCTTGGCCTCAAGGGCACAGTGATAAATGGGCGAGCAAGCAGATAAGCCAAAAGGGAAGAAATGGGAAATATGTTCTTTGAGTCCATGGGACGGAGCAGTGGGGAGACTCAGCCAGCATTCTTCCGCCTGTTTACGCTGACCCACAGGATTTTGGTGGTGAGTCAACTAGTTCCGCTGAAGATGCATTTTGGGAAGAGTTGGTCATTCTACATGATTCTGTAGTGAATACATGCATCCAGCAAGAATGCTGGGGTCTCAGAAATGAAGTCCATTCCAGTGGCAAACACCGAAATGTCATTTCCAAAAGCCCATGCCCTTGTTGGCCCAATCACCTCTACCCAGTATTACTGCTCTGATGTTCTCATGCTCACAGACTGGCTAGGAGAACCGAGAAGGGCCATTAGATAAAGCCCCTGACTTCCCTAAAATAATGTGCCTAAAAGTACTCAGTAAACATTTCTGGACTTTGAATTGCACAATTGCCTGTCAGAGGCAGATTTACCATGAAGCTGATAAAGCTTCAGCCCAGGGCCCCCCGCGTCCCCACTGGTGCTGAGAGCTGTGGAGTTGGGATGAAAGCCAGGTTGCTATCAAGAAATATTCCTTCTTAAGTATGAGATCTCAGAAAAAAAGGGACCTAAGTCTTCAAGGCATCAGTGATATGCCAATTTCTTTTCTCATTCTAAATAAATAATCACTTTCATACCCAGTTTTGTATTCATAATTTTGTACTCTTTTTATTAAAGATTGCCTCCTCAAATCCTGTTAGCTTCAGGTCCCGCAAAACCTGATCCTTCGTGGTCACGGGAGAAATAAAACAATATGAAGAAGGAGTTTTCCAAATTCATCATGGGCATGAAAAAAAAACAACTCAGAGAAAATGTTTTTTCTAAGACCAATGTCAAGGATAAGAACATTGAAACAGACATATGGATCAAACAGATGCAAGATGTAATTTGAAAGTCAAGTGCCATGGAAGTTCACCCTAATGCTTTTATAATTTTCTGTGTAACAGAGTGCTTTTGGGAATTCATAAAATGAGTAAGAGCAACCTTATGAACTACATATATAAAATTCCAGTGCAATTCCTGTGTTCGGGAGATTTTTCCCCTAAGTTTTGATACTGGCATTTTGGCATGTGGTGGGGTTTTGGCAGCAGAAAACTTGTCCAAACATCTAAGAATGAGTTATTTATAGAGCATTTACTGTGTACACAGCACTTCACCAAACACTGAGGAACATGCCAAAGAAATCCAAGGCAGATCCTTGCCCTCAAGAAACTTAGAGCTTAGTTGGAAAGCAAACACGTGACTCTGAATCTTTCACTGCTATTCTTCTCAAGTTACCAGTAAATTGAGTCTCCAATGAAGAGAGTTTGCCTGAGAGCCTGACAGTCCCATCCCACTGTTCAGGATCCCAGGCGCCAGTGGCGCAGGCTCCGTGAATCTCTGCAGGTCATCCATCCCAGCCCAGGTGACAGGGCAAGGGTTGGAGAGGACCCCACCACACCTCTCCACTTCACACGGCACCTCCTAGAATTGTTCAGGAATGAACAGCTCCAGGAAATGAGCAGGGGGTCCAAGCGATTAGAAAATAATTAATGGGTTATCACCAAATTCCTCCCCAGGGGACCTCAGTGTGAGCTCTCAAAGCAGAAAGAGTGTCATTTCTCATAACAGCTTGGTAACCAGTGAATTTTAGCAAAATATAAAGTCCGTGCCATGCAATTTAAATAGCTATGCTTGAGAAGACTTGGCATCATTGCTTTTGGCGGACAGTTTGTGGCCAGATGCCAAAGGGAGACTAGTTATTTCATCAGAAAGGACAGAAGTTATTTCCCATTATCAGTTCAGTCCCTTCTGACTCAGGAGAACCAGGACATTTAAGAGATAACACAGTTGGAAAGAAGGAAGGATGGGAGGTGGGAGTTCTGGACATTTTAACGTCATAGCAAACATATCACATCCAAAAAGCATGCAAATCAACTTCTCTTATATTGGGCTCAAGTAAGCCTGTGATTCCCGCTAGCTGTCTTTCTAGAAAAATACAGAGGGTAGTTCTCACAAAGCTGTGCATCCACTGTGGGTGAGATAAGAAGCACATTCATTTATCCAACAAATATTTATTGAGCATCTGCTATGTGCCAAATGCCAAGGATACAGGGTTAAGCAAAAACAAAAATAGACTCTCCCCTGGCAGTGCCTGGGGTGGATAAACACAAGCAAATGTGAAATTGCAAGTGTAACATGTACGAAGGAGAAATACATTGTGCAATTGTCCTTGTAAACTTCCAAGGAACTGAGGCGGGAACTGGTAGACAGATGACAAGGGTGTAAGGAGGCACAGAGGGGAGAAAAGAGTGCCCCAGGCTGAGGAAATAGCATGTCCCAAGCCCCTGTGGTAGAAGGTTTGTTGTCTTTGTAGCTGGAGTGGAAAAGCGTGGATCTAGACCAGTGAATCCAATAGAACGTTCCACAATTATGGAAATGTTCTGTAACCTGTGATGTCCAAAAGGTAGCCACTTGTCACATTGGCTACTAAGCAATGGAAATGTGGTCGGTGTGGCTGAGGAACTGAAGTCTTGCTTTTATTCAATTTGTATTCATTTAAATAGTCACATGCGGCTAGTGGCTAGCACATTGGCCAGCCCAGGCCTTGTAAGCGATGGTAAGGAAGTATGTTTCTATTTAATGTCCACGGAGAGACATTGCGTGCTTCTGAGCAGGAGGCTGACAGGATCGGATGTGCACTTTGGAACAGCAATCATTCTGGTTACAGTTGGGAGAACTGATCAAAGGGAGTGGGAAAGGAAGTATCCAGTTAGGAGGCTGCTGAAAAGTCCAAGCAACTTAGACTAGGGTGATGGCGGTAGAGAGAACAGGGGTGGACAGATTCGAGAGCTATTAAGGAGGAAACAACTAGATGATTTGGTGGTGGGGTGGACGTTGCAGGGAGGGAGGAAATTTCGAGGATAATTCCTGGGGTTCTGACTCACCCAGCCAGGCAGATAGTGGTAGACAGCGGAAATGTTGGTTCCCTTCCTGTCCGGCTTCTATATGCTTTGCTGCTAGTGACTAAGACACTGACCTCAACACAGGAAGATCCAGAGGTACCTGGGAGTTTTACTCTTATGTCAGGTACAGAAACGGCTCCCCAAAAGATATTCACATCAGATTTCTGGAACCTTCAAATATTGCCTTATACGGAAAAAGGGTCTTTGAGCATGTGATTAAGTTAAGCATCTGGGGTTGCAGATATAATCCTGGATTATCTGGGCAGGATGCTGTTGCAAGTAGCCTTATAAAAGAGGAGAGAACAAAGAGAGAAGAGGAAGAAGCAAGGTGACCCCAACAGAGGCAAAGAGTAGCATGATGTGGCCACAAGCCAAGGAACCCTGGAACCACTGCAAGCTGGAAGAAACAAGGAATGCATTCTCCCCTGCAGTCTTCAGAGGGTGTACAGTCCTGACAGTACCTTGATTTTGGACGTCTGGCCTCCAGAAGTATGAAAGAATAAGTTTCTGTTGTTTTAAACCACCAGGTTTGCAGTCACGTGTTACAGTTGCCCTGGGAAACTAATACACTCCCCTCTCTCTCTTTCCCCAGGAACAGTCACAGCCAATGGCTGACCAGAGTTAGGGTACAAAAGCCCAGATCCTTTGCTTCAACGTAGGACAAACTTTTAGGTACAATAAACTCAAGAGCAGCCGAAAAGACCAGACCAAGACTAGGACTCCACCTGAAATCACACCTTGGTCTGGCTTCTTCCTTTCCCATCCCCACTTTCTTACCAGTTTCTCCAGGGAGCACCTTCATCATAAACCACCTAAACTCAAAGCCCAGGGTCAGCTTTAGAGAGAACCTGACCTAAGACAGGTGGCCTTCGCCAGGCAGAAGCCACAGCTGAGGCCCGGGTTTGGAGGCAAGATCATGAGTTTGGTTTTAAACATGTTGCATGTGGGTGCAGTTAAAGCAGAAGTTGGCAAATCATGGCCTGAAGACCAAATCTGGCCATTGACCACCTGGTTTTGTGAAGAAAGTTGCATTGCAACACAGCTTCGTTCATTCATTTACAGATTGCCTAACTAAGGCTCCTTTCCGGCTGCAATGGCAGAGTTGAGCAGTGGGGATGGACACCACATGGCCTGCAAAGGCTGAAATATTTGCTGTTTTGTCCTTTACAGAAATAAGCAGCTAGATTTATGAGTGTGCAGCTCAGAGGGCTGGAAGGACGCATCTGTGAGTGTTGTGCACATGAGTGGTCGTTGAAGCTATGGGTGTGGACACAATCACGTCAGAAGCAAGGCTCGAGGGAGGAAGGGAGAGAACAAGAACAGAACCTTTAGGAATTCTAGCATTTCATGGTGGATTGAGCAAGGCTGAAAGGAGGACAGAGACTAAGTGGCCAGAAATGTCGGAGTAAATCCAGGAGAATTTCAAAGACCAGAAAAACATCTTTCATGCCGCCCATTCATTTGCATGTCTGAGGACACTGAAAGTTTTTGTTTTCTTTTGGAGAGTCAGCATTTAAAACTACTTATCAAAAGAAACGTGTTTTCTCCAGCATTCAAAATGATTTTGCATTAAATTATTTGGAAGTTACTTTGTCCCAACACAGCTAAAGCGTAGAGAGAGAGATGTACCTCATTTATACCTGTGCCAAGCCTTGGCTCTGAATGATCCGGGGGTGTTCTAACTCATAAAGAACTGTCTAGTCCTCACTAACCCTTTTGCTGTTGACCCTCTGTGACCTGCTGTGTCATTGCCCAACTCCCTCGAAGTTTCCTTATTTAGAAAGTTTTCATTGTAGACAACATGGAGTGAAATAACCTGAAAAGACCAGATTCATCTTGAATTATAAGCCATGAAATCCCTGAAGTATCTTGTAGCCCACTGATACCAAAAATATACCGAAGCCATAGTAGCTGCGTATGTTGGTACTAGCTGAGAGCTTCCAACTTCTTTCTGTAATACATGTGAGTACCTTCTGCATGCAGAGCGTTGTGTTAGTTTTGTAAGGGGTGCAGAGATGAACAAGGCATTGCCTCTGCCCACCATCTGTTAGAAGAAATGAGAAATGCACTTAACTCACTGTTACTCAGAATATGGCAAGAGCAATAGAAGAAATACGAGTTGCATGAAAATTTGAGGGGGCGAGAGAGAAAGATCCTATCTGGATGTAGGATTGGAAAAGGTGCAAAGAGGAAGTTCCATGGGAGTCTGGGAGGGATTTCTGGAGATTGTGGAAGAAGGCATTCCAAGATGAAGGAACAGCATGAGGCATGGGGAAAGTGTGGGAACACTAAACATAGGACTAGGTAGGCGAGCAGTGGGGTCGGGATGAAGATTGGAAGTGGTTCAAGATACTGGGGAATGCTGGAGAAAGGAATTCCGACTGGAGTTCCCGGACCACAAGGACCCGTGGAAGGATTTCACAGGAGGGAGACATGTGCCTGGAGCTGTACCCAGGACAGTTAATTTGGCAGTGGTGGCAGCCCAGAGTGAAGAGGGGGAAAGACTGAGGTCTCGAACTTCAGTGAAGATGCTATTCCAATATCCAGGTGAGAGGGTTGAGTTAAGGCCCGGGCAACAGGAAGAAAAAGGAAGATTTAAGAGGTAGTGGAGGTGAAACTGCAGGATTTAGAAATGATTGGGGAGGAAAAGGAATCAAAGATGTCTGCACTTTGTAGCTGGGAGATCCTAGGGACGAATGAATTGCTCGCTCTGTAGTTTTGGAGGGGAACAAACGGAGGTCTTGACTCCCCCTTCAGACACTGTCCCAGCTTCTCCACTGTCACACCCTCAGAGAGGACGGCTGTGTCTCTATTTGCCTGGTCTGGTACTAAAATTATTCCAAAAGGGCCCAACCCACAAAGAACTCATAAATATAATAGGCATAAACCTATACCCTAAAACCAAATGTTGGAGGGGAGGTGAGGGTCCAATCCTATTTTTTTCTGTTTTCCTCAAGACAAGGAAATTTAGGCACCAAGGAGGATTTTCAGACATGAAGCCACATGGTCAGTGACTAGGGGTGTGGGGAGCCTGCCCAATCCCCTAAGAACCTTCCAAATCCTCCCTGAACCCTTTGAGTCACGCCGTCTCCCCTCCCTGCCTGGAGCACTCGCAGCACCTGGCTAGTTAATACAGCACCCCAGTGACTCAGGGTCCCAGAAGGAAACAAGGCACAGGTTAGCACCCTCCACACACCCCCAACTCCCCATATCCCAGGAAGCAAATGAGACTCCAGGCCCCCAATTAGGCCACCTAAGCCCCATCTCCCGGCTTCCCACCCCTCCCCGCACCAACAGACGCCCCCTCCTATGGCCCAAGCCCAGGCCTGCCTTGGCTTCCCCTCTAATGCCCTGATGACTTGGCTACTGCCCCGTCTGCACACCGAGAGATCTCAGAAGAGCTACGGCAAAATTCCAAGGTCCGCTGCATGATCTGTAACCTCAAAGACATGCCAAGGCATGCAAATGGCAGTGTCTAATGCAACCATATAATATAGTTGCCATTCCCTTGCTTATGAGTTGTTCCAAGGGATTTTTCTGTGGCTTGCAAAGCTGGTTGTTTCTAGTTACCTAGTAGAACTGTTTTTGAAAATTCATCATTCACCTTGTCTCTAGTGAGATGCAAGAACAATAATTATGGCAAGAATAATAATTAAAAATAGCAACCATTCTTGGATGCCTACTCTGTGGTTGGATATTACTGTACTTAGTTCTTATGGCCTACAATGAAGTAGGCATCAGTATTCCCATTTTCCACAACAGGTAAACTGAGGCTCATAGAGATCAAACCTTGTCTTCAGTCTTCTTATTTGCAAATTGTGGATAAGAATATGTATCTCATGGAGTGACTATAGGACCAACATGGGATATTGTGTTTACAGTAACAGCACTAGCCCAATCCTCAAAGCCACTCCTCTGGTAAGAGGCAGAACCAGGTCTTTGTGTCATAAACTCTGTGTCCTTTTCTGCTCTTGTACTCCTGATTAGTTCTTGTTCAAATCACTGTGCATTCTGTCACATGCTCACCTCATTCCAGTAGGGGTCAAACTGTGTCACTATCATCATTGTCACCAAAAGCAGGTGTTGTATTTGGCTTTTGTGCTGTTTATTCTTTATTTGAGAGAGTTAAGGAAAGGTTAATGCCAATGATGGGGGCATTTGAGATAGTCCTCCAAGGAGTTCTGTAGGTGAAAACTGACATTGAAATGGACGAAGTCTTGGAAACAGTCCAAGAAAAAGATTTAGGGAGATTTAGAGAGAGAGAGAGAGAGAAAGCAATAGTAATTCTAATTTAGTCTGGAGATGAAACAAGGGCACTGAGTGATAATGAAGATTATTGAGAAAGCTGTCTGTCATGTTGACTCACATATAAGATGATTTTAGGAAAACGGTTTTGTTTGAGAGGAAAAAAGGTCTCTAATCATTGTGGACATGGGGAACAAATTTCAAAGTCTTGCTTGGACACCGTGGGCAGATGAGACGGCCGGGCTCTGTCCCTCCGTGGTGTGGGCTGTGTAGAATGGGAACTGACACTATCTCCCAAAACCAGTGCAAGTGTGTGACACATCGGGGGGATTCGCATCTTTCAAAGGACAAGTGACAGAAACCCAACCCTAGCCAGCTAGAGGAAGGGGACTAGTCCTATTCAGGTGACTGAGAAGGCCAAGCATGATGGCTGCATCCAGGTGCTCAAACAATGCCCTTAGGCAATCTCTTGCTCTCTGCTACTCACTTCCTTTTCTGTTTTCCTTGGTGGCAGCAATAGCAGGCAGGCTTTCTGGCCACCAGCAGAAACTCACGTACAATCTCCTTATAGCTGAGAATCCCAGAAAAAGAGAGCAGCTCTTTTCCGGCAGTCGCTAAGAAGTCTTTAAGAAGCCTCAGATTGGCACAGCTTCGGTCAACTGCACATGCCTGATTGGACCCCGGAGCCAAGGACATGAGGCATTGTGATCTCAAATTGAGGGTCTCAGGTCAGAAATGGTGGGTCACAGGCCACCCAAGTACAAGGATTTACAAGGTCAGGGAAGGACAACTCAAATGAGAAGATGTGATGCTGGGGAAAAAGGGATGGAGAAGGATGCTGGGTTTGGCAGGGGGATACAAGGAGGAGCGAGGAAGATGCAAAAGCACGTTTCGACATTATTTGCTTAATTGCAAAATTACAGAAATATGTAAAGTGAAAAAGGAAAGCCACTCGTCCTCATCCCCAAGGCCCAACATCATTGAGTCTGGTACGTGTTCTTTTCCTGCACACCAAATATAGGTGCTTGTGTGTTTGCGTCTATATAAGTGTGTATGATATTTTTAACAAAAAATTGATACTGATACCCACTCTACAAACTGTTCAAACTTAGACATCCCTCTATGTCACAACATAAAGAGCCATCTCTTAAATACCCCTATGCTAGATATTTATATTTTCTCCAATTTCTTTTTTTTTTTACTTATTAACAACACTTTAGTCAACATCTTCGAACATATTTTCTTGCACCGTTGTGCAAATAATTCTACCGGATAAGTTGCTGAAATGAAATTGCCAAGTCAAAGGGTAATCTCATTACACATTTTGAAATGTACTGGGAAATTATCTTCTAGAAAGATGTGCAAGCTACACTCTCATCAATAATTCAAGAAGGCATTATAATAATGCTACTTGATCAGCCTGTTTAAAATTTTTTAAGGTTTCCATCTTAAAAGGCTCTTTATAACTATAAAATTCATGTGGAACAGTATACACATTGAGCTATATAGGAAAACTTTAAAAAAAAAAGAGCAGTCAAGGGGACTGAGCCTGACCAGCTGTGAAAGCTATTAACAAAGCTAAAAATGTTCAAACAGTATCCCGCTAGAATAGGGCTAGACACAACATGAAACAGAATGGGGATTCCAGAAATAGGCCCAAATATAAATGGAAATTCACTGTATCATAAAGATGACATTTCAAATGAGTGAGATTAAAAAATGAGTTTGCTTAATAAATGATTTTTAGACAACTGGCTAGCCACCTGGGAAGAGGAACCCATATCTTACGTCTTTTACCTAAATAAATTCTAGACTTATCGGATATTTAAATGGGAAAAATGAAACCACAAAATACTAGAGGAAACCATGGCTTGGTTTGGTTTTGTGTTCTTGTAATTTCGAAGTGAGACTGGACTTTCTAAGAATAGCACAGAAGTAAGAACTATGAATAAAAGGATGCGTCATTTCAACCTTATAACAATCAGCATTACTGCATGAAAAAAATCACCATAAGTAAAGTCAAAAGATTAACAACAAACTAGGAAAAAAATTATTTGCAAATCCTATCAGAGAAAAAATAATTTTATAAATGTATAAAATCAATAGTAAAAAGACTGACAACCCACTACAAACATGGGCAAAAGAAATACAGATGACTCTTGAACATATGAAAAGATGCTCTGCTTTCTTCATGGCAAGATAGATGCAAATTCAAAATACACCGAGGTACCTTTTTTCACTATTAGAGTGACAAAGATCAAAAAGTGTAATAACACTGTTGGCAAAGCTTTGTGAAAATAATCTCATTCAATGCCTGGGAGGTAGGGTCTGGCCTCGGCAGAGGCAATTTGACAGTGTCTGTAACAATTATGAATGTACCTACCCTTTGACCCATCAATAACACTTCCAGAAATTTATCACACAATATATTCTCACACATGGAAAACATCATATGTACAGGTTAAGTGTCTCAATGTTGCTTATTATAACAAAAGATTACAAACTACCTAGAATTTTACCAATAGAGAGTTCGATTATATGTTAGTCCATTCAGACTGCTGTAAGAAAATGCCATAAACTGGGTGGCTTATAAACAACAGAAATTTGTTTCTTGTAATCCTGGGGGCTGGGAAGTCCAAGATCAGTGCAACAGCAGATTCAGTGTCCAGTAATGGCCTGCTGTCTAGCTCATAGATGGAGCCTTCTTGTTGTGTCCTCTCATGGTGGAAGGGCCGAGCTAGCTCTCTGGGGTCTCTGAGAGCGCTAATCCCATCCACAAGGGCACCTCCCAAAGACCCCACCTCCTGATACTGTCGTATTAGGGGTTAGGTTTCAACATATGAATTGAGGGGGTGGGACATTCAGATTATAGCAGATTAGTTATGTGATTTCCATGCACTGGAATACTATGCAACCTTAAAAAAAGAATAAGGAGTGTTCCGTGTACTGAATTGGAAAAATCACCAACACCTATGATGGGAGAATTTTACAAACGTCAGGATAGTGTGAATTTTATATTATCATACCTATAAAAATAAAGGTGGAAAGAAACAATGAAAAAAACTGACAACATCAGTTTCTTCTGGAGAGGGGAAGTGGGTTAACTGGGAAGGAAGATTTTTGAGAGTTAAAATTTTGAGACTTATGAATGTATTTCCTATTCAAAAATAAATAAGTGCAATCAAACATTTTAAAATGCTTTTTGTTCTAAAAGAGGTATTGTTCCTTTTAGGAAACTGTTTTTAAGGGAAACTCCAGTACTGCAGAAGGAAAGGAGCAAAGTGATTTTCTTTCTTCCCCTCAAGATCATATGATTTGGAACTAAGGTTTTATTTTTATTGATATAAGCAACAGCCATCAATAATTTGTGCTTTATTTTTGTGATACACACTTTTTCTCTTTCTTTAAGAGTAAAGCTAACTTAAAAGCCAGGATTATCTTGGTTGATATTGTACCTAGCTGCATAGATATGTATTTTATAGAAATGAGTTTTTATATATCCATGGTGATATTTACTGTAACCACACTGAGCTGCCGTTTTAGAATTCTACTTTTTGTTTTTCTTAAACATAACGAACAGTGGAGAAAAACAGATAAATCCTTTCTCTGTTCACCACTTTCATACCTTCAAGTGCACTGCCCCATAATCAGATCACAGGCCAGTGGGGTGCAAGAAATCCACCTCCTCTGAGGAGGAAAAAAAGGCCTTGATTTGTAACATTTGCCAATGTCCATGGTGTAAATATTCCCACCATGGCTGATTTCAAGCTACCTGCCCCAGCCAGCTCCAGCACCCCCTCCTGGTTGCCTGCCCAGGAACAAAGGGCATTCAAACAAAGTTTCTGACAACAAATATTAATAAATTACTCTTGACAGGTCTACCTGAACCATTAAAAAAAAAATTCAGGTGTGAACCCATCTGGTCCGGAACTTATTTTTACTGGAAGATTTTTTTATTGCTGCTTCAATTTTGGTGCTTGATATTGGTCTGTTCTGGAATTCTATTTCTTCCTGATTGAGCCTAGGGAGGTTGTATGTTTCTAAGAGTATGTCCATTTTCTCCAAAAATTTTCAAGTTTTTGGCATAGAGATTTTTATAGTATTCAAAGATGATAAAAAAAATAAAAAAAAATTTAAAAAACAGTGGGAAGGACTCAGTGATACCCGTTCTTCCCCCCTCCACACCCTCATTCCAGGAGGCTTGTGGTCCTAGCTCTAGCAAAGGCAGAAGAGCAACCCAGAAAGCCATGTGTCCCCACCTGACAGTAAACGTGAACATTTTAAGGAGCCACTGGTCCCAGTCCAGAAGTGACACTCAACTTGTCACATTTGGTTTTTGATTTGGCTGCTGGATTCCTGACTTGTCCAGCTGGAATCCATTAGCTATCAGCTCCTCTTAAGGAAACTCCGCCTCCGCCCCAGTCCTCTCCCAAACCCAGCTGAGCCAGAGTAATCACTGCTCTCTCCTCACTGAGTTCCGTGCTGCTCCGGTTCCGGGTGAATAACTTAGCCGAGGACTTTCCACTCTTTCCAACAGACTCCCAAGAGAGTTGAGCAGTCACATGGCTTTAGCTTCAAGTAGTCTTGGGAACTATTGCCTGGCCAGACTATTGTTTTTTTTTTTTTTTTAATAAAAATAAATGTTAATAACGTAAGGAAAAGCTGGCTGGAGAGCTATAGACCTGGTCAACAATTTGCCCTTTCTCATGATTTTCATAAAAGGCTAGATCTGAAGCAATGTCAACATTTGTCACTTTGAACAATTATACCAAGAGTACAAATTGTTCCTTCACCTGGGGGAGGCGGGGCAGGGGCTGCTGGACTCTGGGGCCTGCTGTTGACCTTTAGGGGAGGAGTAAACTCCAGTCCCCTTCCCCACCCCAAGCAGGAAGGCTGGCCAAGAGCGTGCTCTGGGGAGAGAAGTCCCAGCCGTCTTTCTACTGCTCTTGGAGACCAAAGTCTTAAAATAATAGAGTATTTCTTTGCCTTGCCCTGTCTCTTCTGTTCATATGCTTCCCCCAGAGTTATCTGTGTGGAGGGCGGAGGGACTTAATATTACCTCGCATGGACACAGACCACCTCTCGTTTCCTCTAAAGACATAGGGCAGGAAACACAAACTGGCGGTAAATTTTGGCTGCTGTTCTTGACATTGTTTGGCCCACACAGGATATCTTTTAATTTGAGTGCACACATTTTTTGTAAAAGGAGGCTTCAAATTCTGATCAAAATCTGGATTTCTGGCTTCTCTTGAAAACTCGGAATAAGTAATTTTCCAGACAAATAGAAGTTTCATGAGAACTGAGACTTTTTTCTGTTTTGTACACAGTGCTAGCTCCAAACTATAGGTCAGTGTCTAGCAGTCAACAAACATTTAACGACTGAGTGAATGAATGAATAAACAATGTCCGACAAGACCACTGTCAGATGACACTTAGTTGCAGCTGTTCCCCTGTAGACAGGATGTGGTCCCTAATTTGACACACTTCCCACCCCTCTTTATCGCCTTCAGCCTGAATTCTTCACCATTTGTGCTGCCTGCTTGGTTTCTTTAGGTATTTAAATCCATGGATCCTCTTGCCCTGATAGTTCCTTGGCCTATGTCTTTTTTAAGTGACCCTGGAGAACTCAGAGACATAAGTTCCATCTGAAAGCTGATTAACCACTTTAATGACAAAATAAAACTATAAAACTTACATGAATAGTTTTCTATATGTAAGCAAAAATATTACTTAGGGTGTATTCTTCAAAATTTATAAAAACATATGCCTAAAATAAGAGCATTTTTCTTTTGTGGCTCTCTCTAAAGGAATTCGCGATTGGGTTTTTACGAGTGTGTACAAATTACCACAAACGTAGAGACTTAGAGCAGCACCCCGTTTGGTCCATAGGTCACGAGTCCAGGATGGCACGACTCGTTTTCTGCTGAGGTCTCACAAGACTAAAATCAACGCGTTCCTTGGCTGCATTCTCAGCTGGAGCTCAGAGATCCTCTTTGAAGTTCATTCTTGTTGTTGGTAGAATTCGGTTCCTCGTAGTCATAGGACCGACGCCCCCAGTTCCTTGCTGGCTATCAGCGGGAAGCATCCTCAGCTCGATGCGACTCTCTGCTCCTTGCACTTGGCATTCTCCATCTTCAAAGCCAACAACAGGCTGTCAAATCCTTCTGATGCTTTGGATGTTTCTGACTTCTCCCTCTATCAGCCAGAGAAAACTCCCTGTTTTTAAGAGCTCATATGATTAGATCAGGCCCAGCTGGATAACCTCCCTGAGTTCAACTGTGCCATGAAACATGGCATAACCACAGGATGAGAACTCATCATGTTTGTAGTTTCCAGGGATGAGGGCATGGAATTTTGGAGGCCAATTTTAGAATTCTACCTACCATAAAATCTCCTATATTTTCTCAGAGATATATATATGATTTCCAAAAAATTATTCAGTATTTGGTTACATCAATGGAAAGAATATATTAGATTGGAGATGGTAATTATCCTAGTCTCCTTTGCACTGGGAAGTCACGTCTGGGGTGTTACACTTCATTTTGGGTGTCCAGAATAGGAGAGAGATGGATAGGAAGAACTGTCTTAGTCTGTTTGGGTAGCCAGAACAGAATACTATAAACTGGGTGACTTGTAAACAACAGAAATTTATTTCTCAGAGTTCTGGAGGCTGGGAAGTCCCAGATCAGGGCACTCGTGTGTTCTGTATCTTTGAGGCCCCTCTTGCTGGTTCATAGACGCCATCTTCTCACTATAACCTCATGTGGCAGAAGGGGCAAGGGATCTCTCTGGGGTCTATTTTATAAGGACACTAATCCAATTTGTGGGGGCTTCACTCTCATGACCCAATCACTTCCCAAAGGCTCACCTCTTAATACCATCACCTTGGGGATTAAAATTTCAACATATGAATTTGAGGGGGACATAAACATTCAGTCCATTGCCATAACTAAGGTGACAAATGGATCCAAACCCCTCGCCTATGAAGGGTGGTGAATAGGGAATGCAGAAACTTAACCTGAACATGGGAGGATGCCAAGGTCACTTGATAACCATCTTCAAATATTTAAAAGTCTGCAATGCAAGAAAGGAATTTGTTCCCTCTGACTCAAGGGGGTAAAATCAATTCATTGATGGAAGCTATAGAAAGATTTTGGCTCAGTACTGGAAAGCGCTTTCTAATAGAGTCAGACAGATTAATTAAGCTACTATGGATTGGTGTGTCTCCTTCATGGGAGCTGATCAAAAATAGACCACTCCTTGGTGGGAATGTTATGCGGGAGGAGGGAAGTTGGGTTAGATGGTCTTTCAGGTTCCTTCCAACCCCAACAGGCTTGGCTTCCTCTATAATTGGTCCTTTGTCCACACCTTCTGTTTGCACCTCCTTTACCCGCTGTGCTTGTCTCTGTACTCAGCCATGATGTTAAGTGTCAACGTTTGGAATTGCATTTCACCACATCTTTCTTTCCCGTTGGCTATTGTTATAATCAAAGCTTGAGTAATAGCAACTATGAAATGAAATGAGGGGATGAAAGAGAGGAAGACGTGGTTGTCCCAGGAAGACTCAGCAGATCAAGCAAATGCACAGGTCCAGCACCAGCAGAGCTATTGTTCTAGGAATGATCACGGGGGTAAGGATACGCAAAGGAGAACTAGGACCAGGGATGAGCAGAGGGAGATAGCACAGGCAGGATACAGGTGCTGTCAAATTAGATCCAAGGAGAGCTCAGGGTCTTAGACACCAACGCAAGCAGAACACAAGGAATAAGACTAATGAAACAAATACATGGTTAGAAATGCAGTGGAAACTTAAGGACCTGGTCTTGATAAATGGCAAAGCTTCAAGGGTCTAAACCTACCCAAGCATGTAGCCTGGCAGAGCCCTGGGTGGGAAGGCAACTGGCAAAAGACCAAAGAGACAATGAGTTCAAGTATCAAGAAAGAAGGTGGTGGAGATCTGAAAGGCAGCAGTGTAAATGTCAATGTCAGGTACAAAAATTGGACCTTCAAAGACTCAGGGAACCTGCATCAGGCATCAAAAGGTTGGAAATCCAGCCACTGAACACTGGTTCCCAACGATCCCCAGTCCAGCTACTGAAAGGCTGATTCATGGGTCAAGTACGCCCAATCAGAAGCCTTAGATTTGATGCTGAAATGCTGAAACTACATCCCTTCGTGTAGGGCTTCCGAGAGTCAAAGTGTAATTAGCACGAGCCAGAAAGCGGTGTGTGGTACCCAGCCACGAAGATTTGCGGCAAGAGGGAGCAGGTAACCAGGTTAGGGTCAGGGTAAACTGTCCCCGACAGCTCAAAGTCCTGATAGAGCCAGAATTTGTCACTGCCTCCCCTCAGCTTCTTAAACAATTAAGGAAATTACTGTCATAAATATAAAAGATAGTGACAGACTCCTTTGTTTCTATGCTTTTCCTTTCCAAGTTGGGAGTTACGTGTACAGGTGGGGAAAGTATAGGTAGATGTCTCACACGCAACTCTTGGCTTCTTTGCCAACATCTCTCTGCCTTGTTTTACCCTCCTTGGTTAAACTTCCCTGTGTCTGGCTCATGGAGCACTGTGACCGTTGTTCAAGAACATACCTGGAAACTCTTACCTGGTGGAGAGTGGCTCACTGTCCGAAAACCAAGCTGCCTTTTTAGGGAAAAATATCTTCATCTGTTTCTGAAATATCAAAAATCAATAGCTGTTCAAAGCATGTTTTGCATGCTAAGTAAGTGTTCTCTACAGATGAGTTAGGGGTGGAGAAATGAAATGCATATTGGTGGGAACTGCATGTTCACATGCCCCCAAAATTTGTATATCGAAGCCCTAACCCCAACATTTGGAGATGGGGACTTGGGAAGGTGATTAGGTTTCGATGAGGTCATGAAGGCAGGGCCCCTGTGAGCCCTCACCGGGAACCAGATATGCCGGCACCTTGATCTTGGACTTCCAGCCCCCAGAACTATGAGAAATAAATGTCTGTTCTTTAAGCCACGCAGTCTATGATATTTTTCTATAGTAGCCCAAGCTAATACACACAGATGCATGTGTATATATATGGCTGGCAAACACTTATCTTGGTCCCCAGAAAAAGAATGAAAGCAGGTCCTGCCAAGCAACGAGGACTCTACTTAACTTCTGTAGGTGTGTGGGACTGTGCCCAAGGAGGAAGTTCCAGCTGTGTACAGTTGTCTTGCAATCCCTCCCTTTCCCTCTCCTAACTCACCAGCCTGCCTAGAGGAATGTCCTCCGGGGTAGACCTAGCGGGTAATTGGAAGCAAAGGCTGTGAGTGACAGGTGTGATGGACCGAATTGTGCCCCTCCCAAATTCATAACCCCTGATCTGACTGTATTTGGAGACAGGGCCTTCAAAGGTAACTGAGGTTAAATGAAATCATAAGGGCAGTGCCCTACTCCTATACCACTGGTGTCCTTATAAGAGAAAGAGACACGAGGGATGTGCACACACAGAAAAAAGGCCATGTGAGGACACAGCAAGAAGACAGCCACCTGCGAGCCAAAGAAGGAGGCCTCCGGAAAAACCAAACCTGCCGACACCTTCCTCGGACTTCTAGCTTCCAGAACTGTGAGAAATAAATGCCTGTTGTTTAAGCCCCCAGGTCTGCGGCATTTTGTCCTGGCAGCCCTGGTGGACTGAAACAACAGGTGAGGGTCCTTTACCCGTTAGCACCCTGGACACAGTGCCTAAGACATACCAGAGTTTTCAAACACTCCAAGACCTGAACAGCAAAAAAAAAAATATTAGCTCAAAAATGGAAAGAAAACTCCAAAATAAAAAGGAATTGACATATAATTAAATGTAAAACAATGAGCCAATGATAACTCATATGGTTATATTACTAGATACTTTATTCTTAACAGGATTCAAAGTGATAAAAGAACATTTTCAAAAATTATAACAAAACAAAAATATTTAGTGTGGGGGCAAATTTTAATATGTTTGATATGATATGAGCCGAAGGTCTCCGAAAGTAGGAGTGCCCGGAGGCTGCAAGGGCCCTGGAGCAGGGACAAAGACCAGGCACAGAAGCTCCCAAGCATCTTTCACATCAGCTCATGAACTGAGCCTCTCCCTCAAGGTGACAGAAGGACAGCTGTGTTGTTTTACGTTATCCACACGGGGTGAGGAGGGTGACAGCAGACGCCAGCTTAGTTCCACGGGGCCAGAACGCAAAGAGCCAAGTCGGCATCCTGCACTTCCCAAACTCCTCCACTAGGGGCAGTGCAGGGGGGGAAACGCCATCTACCCCGGAGTTGGAAATACAGCCTAAGGCGCCCAAGTGAAATTTTCTTTGAAAACTAGGGTTTTATCTTTAAGATGATGTATTTCGTTTTCTTCCCCATTATATTTCATATTTATTTTAATAGAAAAGTAATTTTTAAAACTTTTACCATTGAGAAAATTCTACATTCCAAGATCAGCCATGTTTTTGTTATTCACCCTGTCCCAGACCCCAGAGGTGTGGTGTCACAGTGTGAGACACAGCGACATACAGGAACACCAAAGCCTGCCCCCATCATCCCACCTTCCCCTTGCAATCAGCTGTACCTGGCTGGATGACATCACACTAACTTGCTCTGCCTTCCAATCAGGAGGCCGCCATCTTTGTATTCAACCATCCATTTATTCAGCCTTCCTCTCTAATCCCCAGATATGCCGGTCCCTTGCCTGCCTGTCATAGTGCTTGCTTCGTTTCCCATCCCCTTCAATCCAGACACCTCCCCTTCTTCAGGATTCAGCTGAGGTCCACCACCTCCCACTTCATCCTCTGGCCACTTCATCACAGAGTCATCTTTTCCCTTCTTCAAAATGCGAAGGTGTTTCAGTCCCACCCTCAAGTCTAGCAGCTGATCTATAGCAGGCTTATATTTCGTTCTGGTTATTTCAGAGACATACAACTTGTCTCCCAAACTAGACTCTAAGCCTCTAAATGGTAGTTAGCACCATCTTTTTTACTGTTTTTCTTTTTATCCTGGCAGAAAAGGCCACCGAGAAGAAACAGTAAATGGCTCATGAATTCTTCTTTTCCTTTATGACGTATTGATTAATCTAACTCAGCTTCCGGCCCCACTGAAGGATCCTCACCCAGCATTCTTCTCATTCCCTCCAATGACCTTCTCTCTCCTGTCTCCTGACTCCTTAGGTCATAAAATACTGGGAGATACATTGTAAGATACAGACTTTTAGTAGGAAAGTGCACAAAGAGGCCAACTGTCTCTCCCTTTACTTTTGGCAATGTGCCTTTTTCCTTCACAGGATTCGCCGTGGTTTGTAATTCAGTATTTGTGTGTTTGCGCATGGCATTATATGACTGCCTGTTTTGCTCACTAGACTGTAAACTCCCTGAGGGGAAGGAAGGACCCCGTGGCTGTGTTTGCTCCCCGTGGTACCCTAAGCATAAATAAAGCCCAGTCCTTATTAGGTGCTTACTACACATGTTGAATGAATGAAAGAATGAATGGAGAATCCAGACAAGGGACTTGGGCAGGTCTTTACATTCTGTTCCTATAATTAAAAACAGCAACAACAAAAGCAACTCTTTTGGCTCTTCCAGACGACAAAAGATGTACAAAGAGCAGATGAACCTCACCTCCCTGGACCCCCCACTACAGTTTCGTGTCGAGGCCAGCTGGGTCCGGTTCCACCTGGAGATCAACCGCCATGGGCTCTACTCCCGGTCCAGTCCCATGGTCAGCAAACTTCTGCACGACATGAAGCGATTTCCCACAATCAGCGCTGGTGAGGTTCATGCGATCGGGCAGGATGAACTGACTTTCTCCCAGCAAGGCTGAGTAGACCATCCCAGGCCAGGCTCCAAAGTGTACCATTAAAGGCTGGACAGTGACACCTGAGAGACAGAAGAAGAACAGAGACATTGATCTTTTTCCCCTTGAAAAAGAGTTTAGGACTCATGATGACCCCATAAGAGAGGCATAAGGAGGTGTTCTGTACACTTAAAAAAGGCATTGCTACCATTTCTTTTGAACCAGGCAATACCTTCTCTCTTATACAAATGACCTTATGGCATGGACATTATCATTGCCATTTTACAGATGGGAAGACTGAGACTCGGAGAGGTTAAGTAACTTGGCCAAGGACCCAGGGGAGGAGCTGGGATCCAAACACAGGCCTGCTGACTCCAGGTCTGCGCTCTCAAGCACTACAAGTCTAAGTGACACAGCAAATTATTAGCACAGACAAAACTAGACTCAGTCTCCCAGCCAGGTGTTGCTGGAATGTCCACTGAAGGGCTAGAGAGTGGGAGGCCTCAGATGGAGCAGGGTGGGGGGCTGCAGCCCTCTCAGGCTCCCAGAGATCCCCTACTGAATGATCAAGGGCTCCAGGCTACATCGGACTCCCGTCTGGTGGTCAGAGCCAGAGCCAAGGGCCCCCCTCTGCTGGAGTCCGGCAGAAAAACGGCTGGAAGTTCTCACAGCCCTTCTCCTCCTTCACAGATTACAGCCAAGACGAGAAAGCCTTGCTTGGGGCGTGTGACTGCACCCAGAGTAAGTGACCCGGCCCCACCTCCATCCAGCCCCCTCACCAGCGCAGCGGTGTGAACCCAGCATCCGGTGGGGACCCTGGCCATGAGTCGAAGGAGCATGGCTCCCTCTGCCTAGCCCCTGAGAACTCACCACTTCTCCCCAGCCATCCACAGAAAGAAAAGGCATTTCAGAGGAAAGCTTGCGCAGGACCCGGCTGGTCAGCACGCAGTCCAGGGGCAGCAGCATCAGCGCCCCTAGGGAGCCTGTTAGAAAGGCAGACCGCAGTCTCCACTCCAGGTTTTCCGAATCAGAATCGGATTGTAACAAAATCCTCAAGTGATTGGAGGATGGTTTTTAAATTTAAGAAGCAATTGTCCAGGACAATGGTTCGCAAAGCAGCCCACTTATTAGAATCACCTGGAGAGTCTTAAAAAGTGCCACTGCCTGGCCTCCACCTGCGGGGGGTTTTGATTCACGTGCAGAGGGCTAGGTCCAGGTATCAGCATTTTAAACTGCTCCAGGTGATTCCAATGCAGCCAAGGGTGGGACTCGCTGGGGTAAATGATTAATAGAATCAACCCGCTGGGAGCGAGGGCCACAGAGGTCCCCTCCGGCAGTGCTGGGAGCTGGTTAGCCGTGGGACCTGGATGCTGAAGTCCCCCAGGCCAGTCACCACCAGCCCTGAGGAGCCCCTGAGCTTTCACCTCATTATGCTGAGCACAGGTCAGAAACTTCTAGGCGTGACGTGACATGTCTTTTAAAAGACCAAGGTTTATAGGACCCAGGGCTTCCCTTTAGTTAAGCACCTGCCATTTTCCCTGTCATAGAACACAAAGTGAGAGGGGCATTGTCCCCTCACGGGGTTTACAACAGAGCAGGGACACGGTGAGGTGAGTGAGGTGCCCAGGACGCAGAATTTACGGGAGCAGCCCCCACTGCGCCTAAAGGGCCCTCGTACCCCAAACCCGTCCCTGCCCAGGGACACAGCTTTAAGCAGAAAAGACACAGGTAAACAAACTAGTCTAACACGACATCACAGATGGCATAGTCTGGAATCTACAAGGGCATAGTGGAAACAGAAAGAGAAAGAGGTTAATTCTTCTTAGGAAAACATTCTGCGGGGTTTTCAGTAAGCGTCTGTCTGGGGAAAATTGTATTGGTTGTCCCCGGACACGCCTAACACCGTGGAGTTTACCCCACGGGCTTTAAAAAGCAAATCCTAGTCTTTAGGGTCTGATTGAACAAGAGAAGAGAAGAAATCGGCTGGGTTTGTTGAATGAACACAGTCAGGCACCTGAGCTGGGGCCCGGACGCATTGTTAACTCACCTTCTGCCCCTTCGCAGTTGTGAAACCCAGCGGGGTCCACCTCAAGCTGGTGCTGAGGTTCTCGGATTTCGGGAAGGCCATGTTCAAACCTATGAGGTAAGTGACCGCCTTCCTCGCCTCCACGCCCAGGTGTGGCAGCCCTGGGGAATTCTGACCAAAAAGTAATAAGACCTGAAATCTTTATGCCAGTCATTTGGAGACTCTCTTTTGGACAATCTGCCCAAGCAGATAACTGGTTTTGGTGATAATAATTTAAAATAGCAAGAGCAAATCTTTACCAGGCCCTCACTAGCAACCATGCCAAGCGCTTTACATGAATTGTGCGTTTGGATCGTGGCCAACCTTACCAGCCAGGCACTGTTACAGCGTCTCCCTTACAGGTGAAGACACTGAGGCTGCAGAGGCCAGCTCACCCCAACCTCCCAGTTGCAAACAGTGGACCCAGGACTCAAACCCAGGCAGCTGATGCTAAGTTCACTCTCTACCGCTACAGTCAATCCTCCCTTTTTCCCCAGGGCTAGCACCCTCCTCTTTTTGACATCAAAAATTTACAGACCTCTACACGACAATACTTGTTTTGATTGAAAACCTGGACAATGAAGAAAGGCTATTGTGAAGTCGATTACATGTTTACATTGATTTATATTTTATTCATAACAGCAATGACAAGGACGTGCCTTTAGAATTTGTAGTACATTTATATGAGTGAAATAATATGTGTTTAGTCTACAGCCAGAGCTTGGTGTGTGCATGGGTTTCTGCCCCCTAAAGGGTCTGTAGCCCATGGGTTGGGGTGTCCTGAAGTAGAGCCCCAATGCCTTAACCCAGTGGAATGTAAGAGAAAAGGGTCCCAAGAAGGGCTCCTGTTATCCAAGTCATGCTTTTCTCCAGCGTGTGCTGCTTCCAGTGGAATCCAATTAGATCACTTTGATTCCAAACCTTCAGCCAATCAAGGAGAGGCATATTGAAGGCCCAGTAGCTGGTTCTAGTGCTGAGGCTTCATGGAATGAGTTCTGAATAGTCTTAATCCCTGAACTGCTTTGGCAAAAGCACCCCCATAAAGAGGAGTTTGGAGATCAGCTGCATGTTGGATCCTCTTGGTGAGCCTTGAAAACTGGTGACTGAGGCTCACCTCAGGGAGCCCAGTAGACTTCTCTGGGGGATCCACCCCCTGACCTCCCAAACCTCTCCCACCCCACCTTCCCAAGGCCCAGGCAACCTGAGAACCACTGCTATGTAAAGAAATTCCCCATTTTTCATTATGTGAAAATCCAAAACCCTACTTGTTTGGCCAATTTAAATATAAAACTTTTCAGAAATGTATGTGAAACAATGGAATGTCTGGTAATATTTAATTTATTGATTAAAAAATCCCATCGTATAAAATAATATATAAATTTAGAAATACTTCTTCCCCCCCCCATATATTTTACTTGTCAAAAATTTTGGGCATTGGTCGTCATCATCACTAGAGTCAAGTTTGGGGTCAAGATTAAATCAATGTTAAGTTCTTTCTCCACTCCCCTCCCGTCCCACCACCACCAACCTGTTTTAACCAGTTCTGTCAAGCAATAAAACCAGCACAGAGTGAAGTCATTTCAGGTTAATGAACCTGTCCCAAACAAAATAAAGCAAATTGAGAGGGGGCCCTGTCATTTGAGAAACTATGCTAGGGCTTGAATATGGAGAGACTCCTTTTCCTAGGGACAATTTTGGGAGGAACCTCATCTTATATTCAGGCATGTAGAGTACTAAAATAAATAAATGAATAAATTGTGTTCCTTTTAAATGAGAGTTATAGCAGTGAGCACATGTGACGATTAGTGGAGGTGCCATGAGTAGACATGTGACTCTTTGGGGTGACGCTCAGCTGAACACAAGAGCCGTCAGCGAGGTTACGGCCATTATAGAGTTTTAAATTATTGTTCAAGCTAGTCATGCACGCTTAATGTATAGTCATAGAGAGCGCCCGTTAGAGGCGGCACAAGGAACACTGGTGTAGAAACGTTGAGACGTTAATGAGAAACATAAAAGTAATGATAAATCTGTGAATTCATCACAAATCAACAGATTCATAAATTGTGTTCTCTGAGCAAATTTCTTATATGGCACAATCGGATGTCCCTAACTTTAGAAAACCGAAAGCTACTGTGGAGTGGATGAGCTCCACTTTCCCTCTTCATGTATCTGGGAGGAAAAACTACTAGAACCTGCAGTGTCTCCTTTGCAGGAAAATAAAGTGTCCTAAGTCCCAGCCTAAAACCTCTTCTCTACCTGGCCAACCAGAAACAAATGCAAACATATCTCATTTCATTGTACTTTGCAGATACTGTGTTTTTTACAAATTGAAGATCTCTGGCAGCCCTGTATCGCACAAGTCTGCCGGTGCCGTTTTCCCAACAGCATGTGCTCACTTTGTGTCTCTGTGTCCCATTTTGGTAATTCTCACAATATTTCTAACTTTTTTATTATTATATCTGTTATGGTGATCTGTGAACAGTGAGCTTGGATGTTGCCATTGTAATTGTCTTGGGGCACCACGAACCACTCCCATGTAAGACGACAAACTTGATAAATATTGTGTGCGTTCTGACTGCTCCACCATCTCCTTCCCCCTCAGGTCTCCTTATTTTATGAGACACAACAATATTGAAATTAGGCCAGTTAATAACCCTACAATGACCTCTAAGTGTTCAAATGAAAGGAAGAATGTCACATCTCTCACTTTAAATTGAAAGGTAGAAATGATTAAGCTTGGTGAGGAAGATATGTCAAAAGCCACAACAGGCTGAAAGATAGGCCTTTTGTACTAAACAGTTAGCCAAGTTGTGAATGCAAAGGAAAAGTTCTTGAAGGAAGTTGAAAGTGCTACTCCAGTGAACACACAAATGATAAGAAAGCAAAACAGCCTTATTGCTAATACGGAGGAAGTTCAAGTGGTCTGGATAGAAGATCTAACCAGCCACAACACTGCCTTAAGCCAAAGCCTAATCCAGTACAAGGTCCTAATTCTCTTCAATTCTGCGCAGGCTGAGGGAGGTGAGGAAGCTGCAGAAGAGAATTTGAAAGCTAGCAGAGGTTGGTTCATGACATTTAAGGAAAGAAGCCACCTCCATACCATTAAAATGCAAGGTGAAGCAGCAAGTGCTGATGTAGAAGCCACAGCAAGTTATCCAGAAGATCTAGCGAAGATAATTGATGAAGGTGGCTACACTAAAAAACAATTTCTCAGTGTAGATGAAACACTCTTATATGGAAGAAGACGGCATCTAGGACTTTCATAGCTAAAGAACAAAAGATCAATGCTTGGCTTCAAAACTTCAAAAGACAGGCTGACTCTCTTGTTAGAAGCTAATGCAGCTGGTGACTTAAGTTGAAGTCAATACTTAGTCACCATTCTGAAAATCCTGGGGCCCTTAAGCATTATGTTAAATCTACTCTGCTGTGCTCTAGAAATGAGGACAACAAAGCCTGGATGTGGGTGACAGCACATCTGTTTACAGCATGGTTTACTGAGTATTTTAAACCCACTGTTGAGACCTGCTGCTCAGAGAAAAAAAAAAAAAAAAAAGATTCCTTTCAAAGCGTTACTTACTGCTCATTGACAAGGCACCTGGTCACCCAAGAGCTCTGATGGAGATGTACAAGGAGATGAATGCTGTTCCATGTCTGCTAACACAACACATTCTGCAGCCCATGGATCAAGGAGTAATTTTGACTTTCAAATCTTAACATTTAAAATCACTATCAGAGATAGTGATTCCTCTGGATCTGTGCAAAGTTGATTGGAAACTTCCGGAAACAATTCACCATTCTAGGTGCCATTAAGAACATTCATGATTCATGGGAGGAGTTTAAAAGAAGTTGAATCCAACCCTCATGGATGACTTTGAGGGATTCAAGACTTCAGTGGAGGAAGTAACTGCAGATGTGGTGGAAATAGCAAGAGAACAGAACTAGAAGTGGAGCCTGAAGCTGTGACTGAATTGCTGTGATCTCATGATGAAACTTGAATGGAGGAGGTGTTGCTTTTTATGGATGAGCAAAGAAAGTGGTTTATTGAGATGGCATCTACTCCTGGGGAAAATGCTGTGAACACTGTTGGCATGACAACAAAGGATTTAGAATATTACGTAAACTTAGTTGATAAGGCATCGGCAGAGTTTGAGAGGAGTGACTCCAAGTTTGAAAGAAGTTCTACTCTTTGTAAAATATTATCAAACAGCATCGCATGCTACAGAGAAATCTTTCATGAAAGGAAGAGTCGATCGATGTGGCGAATTTTATTGTTGTCACAGTAAGAAATTGCTACAGCTACCCCAGCCTTCAGCATCCACCACCTGATCAGTCAACCACCAACAATCGAGGCAAGACCCTCCACCGGCAAAAAGATTATGACTTGCTGAAGATTTTGACTTTAGCAATAAAGTATTTTTTAACTAAAGTATGTACATTTCTTAGATATAATGCTGTTGCACACTTAATAGACTGAGTATAGTGTAAGTATAGCTTTTATATGCACTGAGAAACCAAAATATTGCATGACTCACTTTACTGCAGTGACCTGGAACCAAACCCACAACACTTCTCCAAGTTATGCCTGTCCAAAAATTGTTCGAACTAACCAGCTTTTGTCCCCCAAATATAACACAAAAGCTTCTAACATTCAGTGAGAAGAGCCATTTTACCTATTCTTATGCCATAATGCAAGTTTCATCTACATTTTTATAAAATTTAGTCCAAAATCAGACATACCATCTTAAAATATAGTTCTTCGAAAATCATATTTTTTTAAATAAGTAATTTAAAGCAAACAGTATTTTTTCCTAATTAAAGAGAGAAAAGTAGACATTTACCTTTGGAAAATACACATTGTGAACATAAAGCTTGTATTTTTAAAATGTCATATACACAATATACAATGTACAATGACAGGTACATCAGTGCTTCTCAAAGTATGAGAAGCGATGATGCAAAGTAGCATTTTCAGATCTAAAATCACTTCTATCATATGTCATATAAAAATGGAAAAATGGTGTTTTAGAAAATCCTAAAGGGTGTTTGAGAGATTGTATATTCCTCTGGGTGGAATTTGAAAGTTAGCACGAGATGGGGGACGTGGATCGTCCCCGCTGGCCGCGAATGCGGTGACGATGCGGAGAAGTCCGTCAGGCCCGAGCGCGGAGGCCAGAGTGGCTGCACCTTTTAAAACAGACCCTCCACTCTTGGCAGCATCTCTCTGTGGTTTCCAGGACCCGCTCGTGTCTTTTGGCAAAGTGCGCATCATCACTGTTTCGGTTGCCAGTGCTGTTTATTTACAGCTTTCCACAACATTATGTTTATTTACATTTAAATTGCTTCTGTAGCCATCTGAACAGTCCCCCACAGTAAATTAGAACATCATGCAAAGGTCATCATTCTTCCATGTTTATTAGTGTCAAGGTAAAGTCAACCTAGAGGCCAGAAGTCGCATCACTGTGGTCTTAGTGATTAGGAGGCACCTTCCAGAACATGTGCACCCGCAGGCCCCGTCACACTCAGGCAGGCTGGTGCTTTTCAGGAATCCATTAGAGATTTTTTAAATGTATATAAATCAATATCCACTACACCAGCCTCCCTCAACTCTGTGGCTGGGCCCGCTCTGCTGACCCAAATGCATTTCTCTGAGAGGCTGGTCCCATATACTCCTCCCAAATCTCCCGAAGACTCAAAACTTCCTGTTCTGCAGACCCCGGTCATAGCAAGCTGCATCTCTGGGGCACTTTTCCATTACCGAGTCCTGGCTCGCACCCCACCTTTGTTAATCCTGGGGCATCTGGGTCTGTGCTGCCTCTGCTTCTGCTAGCCAGTTCTCCCTCTCCTCTGATTATGACTGCAGAAGGATGTTCGTATTTCTTCCCTTCCAGCTGCTGGGTTTTGAAAAGAATCAGTCACTGTCACCAAAGCATCTTAAGCAGAAAACTTGGTACTGGTGGTGACAACGTCTTGCAAGAAGCCTAGCTCCTCCCACGTTGCATGTCTTCTCCCAGCCAGGGGAGCCACGGGCCAGTCCTGATTTGTCATTTCAGCACCTGTGTGTAGCGCGAAAAGCAGAAAAGCATGTTTTTCTTTCTCGCTGGCCGCGCTCCTCAGCTCTCAGGCTCACAGCTGAAGTCTGAGTCCAGGGCGTGATTCCTTCCTTCCTTCCAGACAGCAGCGAGATGAGGAGACTCCTGAGGACTTCTTCTATTTCATCGACTTCCAGAGGCACAACGCCGAGATCGCGGCCTTCCATCTGGACAGGTAGAGTCTGGCCCCACGGAGACGGCAGTGACTCCAGGGGCCAATCCCTGGGAGGGGCGCTGGGCAGACCCTCGGGTGGGAGGGATCTCCCTGGCATTTCTCCCTTCTGGCTTTTCATCTTCTTTACACTTCAGGGCGGTGCCTTTGAACCCAACATGTCCTGCGCAACCCCACGGATTGCAAAACACGAGGTGTTTTAATGCAATGAAAATAACAACTTACCAAGAACACGAACCCTGCCATGCTGCTCAGGGCAATGGCTCTAGTTTCCTGATCTGAAAATGAGGGGTCTATGCCCTCTTTCATCCAAGGAGTCTCACGGTTATGACTTTAGAAGGTGAAAGCATATTCCTAAACTTCCTGGCTCCTCCCAATTGCTGAGTCATTGCTACTCGCAGTGTGGTCTGTGGACGAGTGTCATGGGCTCCACCCAAAAGCTTTTTAGAAATGAGGACTCTCAGCTTCATGCCAGACCCTCTGGATTTGAACACTCGAACAGGCTCCCCAGGCGACTCGCATGGATGTGAAAGTATGAGAAGCGCTGAGCAGGAACACAGCTGGGACGGTGGCGAGGTTTGCTTGGGAGGCTTGATGGAAGGAACAAGGATTCCTTTTCCACCCCTCCTCCACCGCTGTGGATTTCCTGCCCACGTGAGCTCAACACTGCAGAGAGCCCCTCAGCGGCCACCCTCCTGGAACCCCAGCAACGTCTACTGTGCACCGTCCTGGGGACGAGACCACTCCCTGCTCCCCGACAGTCCCACAGATCCGAACAGAGCTTCCTCTCTTTCAGGATTCTGGACTTCAGACGGGTGCCGCCCACAGTGGGGAGGCTAGTGAACGTCACCAAGGAAATCCTGGAGGTCACCAAGAATGAAATCCTGCAGAGCGTTTTCTTTGTCTCTCCAGGTAGAGTACTGGCCGGAGCCGTGGTCTGGGTCTGAGTCCGTGGTAAGCCACCTTACGTTCAGCCGTGGTCTGCCCCCTGCCGCCAGAGTCACCCATTACTGGGGTGGGCGTTCCTTGCTGTCAGACACTCCCACCCTGGCCTGCTTGAGCATAACCCAAGATGAACTGTGGACAGGAGAAGGTGGTGTGGGAGGCGCTAATAGTCTATGCAGCACTGAACCTGCGACGTCAGCCTCCCTGGATCCAGGTGTTATCCATGCAGGGCAGCAAAGACTGTTCTAATCATGCGGATAGGATGCAGGGAGGCTGGATCCCACACTTTCTCTGCTCTGAGACATTTGAAAATAGGTACCCAGGGCGCTCAGTTTAGTAGCATCCACGAGCCTGCACTTCTGGAAAAAGCAATGTTTCCTTCTTCTTCTGCCTTTTCCCAGGCTCTGAGCTCAGGGTTTCCCTTCCCTCCTAGTGGATTTCCTGGGGAGGAAAATGGCATGCCTCCGGGGCCCTCCTCTTACACCCTGCCCTCTCTCCTCCCCGGTCCTCCAGCCAGCAACGTGTGCTTCTTCGCCAAGTGTCCATACATGTGCAAGACCGAGTATGCTGTCTGTGGCAACCCGCACCTGCTGGAGGGCTCCCTCTCCGCCTTCCTGCCATCCCTCAACCTGGCCCCCAGGCTGTCTGTGCCCAACCCCTGGATCCGCTCCTACTCACTGGCAGGAAAAGAGGAGTGAGTTGGCCCCCAGGCCACGACGCCACGCCCCAGTCCCGCAGTCCAGTCCTTGAGAGTAGCCACAGCCCCTGACCCAGGGACTAGTAGCCAGCTTGGCTTTCAAACCCCAAAAGCTGCCTCAATCCGCCTTTGCCCCGTTTCATATTGATCCCGGGACCAGCAGGCCTGGGTCTGTTCTCTCCTTCAGTTCATTTTTTCAGCTGTAAAGAGCCTTCTATGTACCCAACACTAGGTGCTAGGGACACAGAAATAAAAGACACAGGCTCTCCCCTCAAGAAGCTCCTTGGCCTGGTGGATGGACAGACAAGTAGCCAGGCCGTGAACACACAATGCAGTACTTGCTATAGCAGGAAGGCACACGGGAGCCTACGGCAGGGACATAGGGGTCCCCTGAGCAAGACCTGTGGGTCCAAGGACCTCACTGCTGTGTCCCCAGGACCCAGCACACTCCCAGGCACGTTGCGGGTATTCAGCATTAGTTGACTGAGTAAAGACGTCCATCAGTCAAGCCGCTGCAAGCGTAGAGGGAGGAGAAGTAACTGGGAGGAATTGCTGGGGGACACAAGAGATGCTAAGGGACTTCGTGAAGCTGGGGAAGAGCCCACCAGATGAAAAGCGGCACCGGGGCATTGTAGGCAGAGGAGCACGTGAGAGACAACACGTGTGGGGGACTATGAGGGGTGCAGGAGCTCTGGGGGGCAGAGTCCAGGAGGCTCAGCAAGACAGGCTGCGGCGGAAGCAGTGAGGGTCCCTGCACCTGCCCCGTCGTCTACCCGCCAGCATCAGTTTAGACCCAACAGGGTCAAAGGCCCCAGACCCTTCTCTCCACGTGGATTATTCAGCCTCATGTGTCCCTGCCCAGGGTCCTCCTGAGTGCAGAGAAGCTGCCACCAGCCCAGGGCAGGGCCGGGGAGGCAGGAATCTGGGGGTAGGAAGGGCCCCCAACACCTTGCCGTCTTGGCTTTTCCAGTCCCAGGACTTCTTCTCCCCCTCAGGTGGGAGGTCAATCCCCTGTACTGCGACACAGTGAGACAGATCTACCCGTACAACAGCAGCAACCGGCTCCTCAACGTCATCGACATGGCCATCTTCGACTTCCTGATAGGTAGGTCCATGCTCAGGGCCTCTGGCAGAAGTGGGCTTTGCCGTGTGGCTGGGATTCCCCATGACCTTGGGCAGAAAGTTACAGCCTGGCTCATGAGGATGAACAGAAGAGGCGGAGATCTGAGAGGACAGAAGTTAACAGGCCCCCCTCTCCTCAAAGAACTGGGAGAAGTGGAAGGGGTCATCACTCATGGGGCAGGCGTAACGCCCTGCCACAGGCCCAGGTGGGTGTCAGGTTGGAAGCCACATGTTCCCTTCACCAAGTGAGGGGAGACCAGGTAGGGAGGGAAGAAAGTGCAGGATAAAGGTGTGGCAGGGAGGGCCACAGGCCCACGAGACTGGTCATCCCACCGCCCAGGCCCACCGCAACCAGGGAAGGCTGGGAGCAGAGCAGATGGCCATAAAGGGGCCATCGCACTCGCAGTGCTTAGATCCGAAGCAAAGCAGACAGCGGCTCATCACCATTCCCTTCAGGAAGTTACCCAGTGTCTGTTCACTACACCGGGCCTCAGCTGCGGGTCTCTGGGCTGAGGAAAGCCAACACTAACATGAACAAGACGTGCAAAGGCACATGTATGCACATTAGAGCCGCTGGCCGGGGGCTGGGAGCAGGGGCAGGGGTGAGAACCTTGGATTTGAAAACAGTCCGTTCAGGCTTTGCTTGTTTAGCCTCCTTCTCCCTCTCCAGCCCCCTGGGGAAGTGACAGCTTGTGGCCCAGGCTCAGACTCCTGCCCCTGACCTGCTGCTCACAGGCCTCCGTTCCCTGAAAAGAACTGGGAGGTCAGGGGCCTCTGTCCCCTGGCCCTGGCTCTGATTTCTTCCCTCCTTTACAGGGAACATGGACCGTCACCATTACGAGATGTTCACCAAGTTTGGGGATGACGGGTTCCTTATTCACCTTGACAACGCCAGAGGGTGAGTGTTCCCGCCTGTGCCCCAACACCCCTCTCCTGAGAAACAGGCCTGGAGGACAAGGGCCTCCACTGTCACGGGCCCTTCTGCCTGCCCCACACCTTCCATTTCCTTCTTTCTCCTGATCTTTGCTAAGTACCACGCGATTCTCCTCCAGCCTGAGAGTGCTCGTGTGTCCTCTAGTGAAGTAGGTTTCTGTAATTCCATTACTAGATGGTACACTCATGGCGGCAGAGAACGAGACTTATCCTCAGGGCTGGCCTCCTGTAGTGAATGAATGAGTCAAGGATTCCTGGCTTTAACATCTCTGGACAGAGGTTTTTGGGACCTGGTTGAGGAGAGGGGCTGGAGAGGCAGCTGCCACGATCCCTGGCATTTTACCCCAACCACTGATTCACGAAAGGCCAAGGTGGACAAGAGAGAGAGCATTGAGGGGGTGAGAAAGATGCTGCTTGCCACCCATGAAACTATTTCTCCTCCTAGGTTCGGACGACACTCCCATGATGAAATCTCCATCCTCTCGCCTCTCTCCCAGTGCTGCATGTAAGTTCTCATGCAACAGGTGACAAGGGCAAGTAACAGCTGTGACCTTCATCCTGCTTGCAACCAAGTTCTGAAGGTCTTAATTTTGACTGGTCTAGGACTTGGGTGCCTAGAATGACATGAATTATCTCATCTCTAAACAGTCGTGCACTGCCTAATGACATTTTGGTCCACGGGCTGGGTAAACAACAATGGTCCCATAAGGATCACGATACCATCTTTTTTTTTTTTTTTTTTTTGAGACAGAGTCTCATTTTGTTGCCCTGGCTTGAGTGAGTGCCGTGGCGTCAGCCTAGCTCACAGCAACCTCAGACTCCTGGGCTCAAGTGATCCTACTGCCTCAGCCTCCCAAGTAGCTGGGACTACAGGCATACGCCACCATGCCCGGCTGATTTTTTCTATATATTTTTAGCTGTCCAATTAATTTCTTTCTATTTTTGGTAGAGACGGGGTCTCACTCTTGCTCAGGCTGGACGATACCATCTTTTTACTGAACTTTTCCTGTTTATCCATGTTTGCATACACACATGCTCACCGCTGTGTTACAGTTGCCTTCAGTATTCAGCACAGTTCCAAGCCGTACGGGTGTTAGCCCAGGAGCAACAGGCTACCCGTAGCCTAGGTGCAGCATGGGCTATGCCACCTAGGCAAGCCTTGCGCAAGTACACTCTGTGATGTTCAGATAATGACAAAATCCCCTGACGACACATTCCCTGAACGTACCCCAACGTTAAGCAGCACATGACTGTACTACAACTATCAAATTTTCCCCGACAACGCTGCAATCTTTTTAATCCTTCAACATAGGATGAATTAGGATCCAATCTTTCAAATCTTTCAATTGCCAACTTTGTTAACCCACTCAGATAATCACCTACTTTTGAGGAGCCTGATGGTCTTTGATATTACTAATCAGACCTCTTCTTTGCCCAGTACTCATATAAGCTCACAAATATTACTACGTGATCATCATCTTCACAAAATCCTGATTAAGGTCCCATAAGCCTGTGTCAGATCGGAAGAAAGCACTAAGGCCTTTGCCTGGCCACCATTCCCCTCTGGAGAACGTCTAACCTACTTCCATACCTCTCTGGTGTTTTAGCCTGGCTTGTAAGATTGTCCACCTGCTCAGCTGCAGTATCCAGAGCTAATTATAAATATGTGATTCACACCTAGCAAAACCATCTCCTTTGTTTCCAGCTGGAAAACTCACAGCTGAGCAAAACATTGTTCAACTTCTTAGGTTAATTTAAACATGCTTCCCGTCCTGCCTCCCTTCCATGTCTCCTGAGCAGGACAGGTTGAGCAGAAGTCAGACAACTAAGCTGCTTACACATCTGAGTACACGTCAGATTCCTGCATAAAAAGAAATCGAAATCCTGAAGTCAAGATTGGTCCCATCCCATTTTCATCACTCTGATTTTAGAATCTGACACAGAGAAACATTGTAAAGTTAGCAAGAAACAACTTGGAGGCTGGCAGTACCGCAGGCTTTTGAGATGGCAGACAGCGTCACCATTTCACCTACTAGAAAGTTCTTCCATTAGCTTTAAATCTCCTTGAAAAATCCTAAGCGTCACTTTGGTTCTGATTCCCTTGGCAACGTCAGAGCAAGTGCATATGGCCCAGCAGCGCCATGTGTGGCGGTACGATTTTGAGTACAAGTGGCGACGCAGGCTCTTTATCAAAAGGCAATTGGGCAAAGGACTGCAAAGTGCCGGATGTCACCTCTTACTTATTCCCTTTTTACCTGGTTTTCATTAAAATCTGCTTGAGAAGACATGAGGGGGAAAATGCTCTGAGAATATCAGCTACAATAGCTGTCTGGGAAAGAAGTAAGTTCAGGCAAGTTATTTTCTTTACGTCTGCTTATGCGGTTCCTGTGACTTTATCTTTTCAGGATAAAAAGGAAAACACTTTTGCACCTAGAGCTGCTGGCGCAAGCCGACTATAAACTCAGTGACGTGATGCGGGAGTCGCTGCTAGAAGACCAGCTCGCCCCCGTCCTCACAGAACCCCACCTCCTTGCCCTGGATCGGAGACTCCAAATCATCCTAAGGACGGTGGAGAGGTGCATAGAAGTCCACGGAGAGCAGAGTGTCATAGCCATCGGCCCAGCACAACAATCTGCCCCCGACCCTGGCCAGGCTATCTTGACAAACTAAGGGCTAGAAGAGTCAATTTTCAGAAAATACACCTGGAGCCAGCGGCAGTAGCCTCCAGAGTGCAGACCACTGCTTCCTCACTTCCACCTACTAACGCTGGAGGTCGAGTCATGAGCTCAGGAAAAAGGAAGGGCGTTTGTGAAACAGCAAGTGGGATCCACTGAACGTGATCTTTACTCCTGGGCGCACTGCTTCTGTCGTGAATTGTCTTGGCTCTGTTTTTCCCTGAGAGCACTGGCTTCATCAAGGCCACAGACTATCTCCTGAGCGCACTGGGAAATCTGGATATGGGAGAGGCTTGGAAGGTTTGGAAACCTTGTTCCCAGGAGAGAGTATTAACTGTAACAAGTCAAATAAAAGGACATCAAGTGGATACCTATCTGTCCTCCAGATCCTTATTAGATCTACAGGTAAAGGATAAAACATCTGGCCTATCACAAGCAGACTGAAAATCTGCAAATGGTAACTCTCAAACTGGTTCAAATTATACTTCACCGTTTCCACTTACATTCCAGTCACTGGCCCAATCTGAATACAATAATCCCTACTGCCTGGCCCTAGAGTAACTTCTCAGAAATATTATTACAATAGATAAAAATAAAATAGGTATTTGTTCAAAATATCAGAAAAAGGGTGTTTCAATTTGAAGAGATTAAGCAGCAGTTGAAATAACATCAAGTGTGTCAAACTTATCACCAGCAACAACAGAAGACATTTCGATGAAGGAAAAAGGGGAAAACCTCAAAAGTCCAGACAGCAACGGGACAGGCCTGGCAGGTACACCAGCCTGGCGCAAGGCAGAAAAAGGGCTGAGGCTCACCACAGCCATTAGAATCCTAGGAATTGTCCCCCAGCTGACTAGCTAGGGGCTACCTGGAGAGATAAGGTCTTCCAGACGTCCCTCCCCATGGCTGCCGGCTCACCACGCCTTCCTTAAAAGTATGGCAGGGATTCCTTGTCTCCTCCAACTTCTCCCTACCAACTCATTGACATGTGAAACTCCTTTAATGGGAGGCTTTGTTTCTTACTCCATAATTAATAGTTGAAAATACAAATGACAGGAATGTACTCATTCTATGATTAGTCAGTTAACAAGTAAAAATGCCTGATTTTATCAGGTCAACTTTTCTGATAAAGCCTAAGACTCAAATACTAGAAGTGTCAGAGGAATACAAAGGAGTTGTCACTAAACAAAGTACAAGGTCAAGAATTACAAATGTCATCCAAGATTTCTCCAGTGTGTCCAAAGATATCCCCAATAGGATAATAACAGGCACTTCTGATGCCCCAGGTACCCTCACGTTACTGGTGTCCTGCCCCGAATCTTTGTCTCCATGGTAACATCACCAGCATTCAGAGTTCTTACACGTGGGAGGAGCTTTACCCACATCACAGAACCAGCACACAGGCTCCCAATGGTACCAAATACAGACATAACCCCACCCTCCAATCCCTCCAGTGTGCATGGAAGAAAACTGAGAGAGATTAACTGAAACCACATAATTGGTTTAGACCTATTCCAAAGTGTTCTTTCTACTGCAGTACAAAAACCCAACAATATCTCATCCAATTTATGAAATTGTTTGCTTTAACAAAAAAAAAATCAACTCTTTAACATAGGAACCTTGCTCCCAGAGACTTCCTTAACTGAGGTGGCCCTACTGCAGCACAGGGCTTCCCACTTCAACTGTTTCTCCTGTGAGGGACTAGGAAATCCCACACAGAGGAATGGGAGAAACATATTCAGTCACAGATGTTCAAAGACTAGCACAAAGTGGTTTAGGACTCCCAATCGCAGAGCCCTAGGAAGGTAAGCAACAGCTCCATCTCGAACCAGCCACCTCTGTGACGACCGACTGGTTTTTAAATGGCCTATATACAAATCTGTGGCACTCTACAAACTGAAAGTAATAGAATTGAATTTGACCACGGTATGTAGACTGTGTACCTTATTACTCACTTATCTTTAACATTTCGTTTTTACCTGATAATAGCATTAAGACTCTCATTTGTCAAAAATATCAGAAAACAAAACATTGCATTCTCATAACTATCCAATTCTTCCAACTTGTTCATTTTGACCATTGTTCAATTTCCCATGAAATAAAAATTCTCCTGATTCTATGTGAAAACTTTTGTTACTACTGACAGAAAACTAACAACTGAAAGGGAACCGTACGGTATGTAAATTGGTGGGGAGAAGGTTTGGAGCAATTAGTTTTAGCCTTCCTAAAAATCAGGACAACTTGAGTTTGAAGACTGCAAAAAACAATCAATTCTCCTTTTAAGTGGTAGTTTTCTATAGTCACCATGAGCATTGAATGGGCAAATACTGAACCACTGCTCCTAGGGGAAATATATGGTCTAGGTTCCCAGGAGTCTCTGGTCACATTTTCAGCAACTGATCAATATACAGTCTTATTTTGTGTGTGTTATGTGCTGTGTTAAAGACACCTTATTTTATATTCATTCATTAACACTGCACTCATGGCCAACAGCACTGTGACCCATGCCTGAATGAAGCTTACCTAATATATGTATTTTCTACATAAGGCATATCACAGCCTTCTCACACCTAGGAACACTAGTCAGCACTTCAGCACTACATGTATGAAATCACCAACAAAAAGCATAAAAATGCAAAAAATGTGGCACTAAAAAGACTAAGAAAAGGCCACTAATTCATAGTATGAGAGCTGAAAGAAGGCGGCTAAAGCATCCGCTTGTTAAACACCATTTGGAAACATGCGTGTTGGGAGGCTCAAATTTTTTCCTGCTCTGCTCATGTCTGCAAAAGCGCTGTGACTATAGATTTCAGGGCTACAAATAAATTTTAGTAAGTAGGCAAATTCGCAAATACACAATCCATAAATGAGGATCAACTGTTAACTCGTTTGAGATTATCAAAGATAAATAGGCTCTCCATCTAGTGGCGGCCTTTAAAATCACACAGCTACTAAGCAGAATTGGCAGAACTTTCTTTCACAAAATGAAAAAGCCATACTAGGCAGTTTTGATTTTAGGTGGGGACAAGATGAAGTCACAGCTCTAAACTTATGTCAAGAAACAAATTTTAACTGTGTATGTACACAACATTGCTGGTTTCTATGTAAAAATCCCATAGCGTAAGAAGGGAGAGATTTAAGATTCCCCTTTTTAAATTCACACAATTACAGCCTTTACTGGTAGCTTTGGGGACAAATTAAATGAACAATCTAGCCATTTCTCCTCCATACTGTTTTAAGCCAGCTAAAAATACAAGTATTTTATGCAAGTATTTATTTTACTGCCAGGGCCTAACATAAGCATAAAGAGTTCAGCTATTAATTTGTGTTAGAGATAAAGCAGTATTAAGAAAACTGACATGCTGCTTCAGGTTTTAAATGTCAACATTTAAGTCATTAAAAAATAAAAAATGGGCCGGGCGTGGTGGCTCACGCCTGTAACCCTAGCACTCTGGGAGGAGGAGGTGGGAGGATTGTTTGACTCAGAATTTCAAGAACAGCCTGAGCAAGAGCGAGACCCTGTCTCTACTAAAAATAGAAAGAAATTAGCTGGACAACTAAAAATACATAGAAAAAAATAGCCGGGCATGGTGGCGCATGCCTGTAGTCCCAGCTACCCCGGAGGCTGAGGCAGAAGGATTGCTTGAGCCCAGGAGTTCAAGGTTGCTATGAGCTAGGCTGATGCCACAGCACTCTAGCCTGGGCAACAGAGTGAGACTCTGTCTCAAAAAAATAAATAAATAAATAAATAAAAACTAAAAAATGAGCCTATATGGGCTACTATTTAGAGGAAGAATTAAACTATAACCAGGACAGTCAATTCACGAAAATTTTCTTTAGTTATATTCTGTTGTGACTCTAAAGGCTTAAACTCCAGCAGGTTCGGGGAAGGGATTACTGAAGCTGGACAAGTTGCACATGTTAAAGAATGTTCTTCTAGTGTCTATCTCCAACGTCAGTGGATGTGAAGAAATACCAATGTATCTATGAATACAACTTGATCATTTCACTGCTCAGAAACCTAAGTAAAAAGCATCAGAAATAAGACTTTATATATGCAAATAGAAAAACATCCATAAGTAGCTAAATGCATATTAAACTTAAAACAAAGAGTTTGCTAATCCAGAAATGATGTTTCCCCATCAAGTATGGGAAAGTCCCAAGGCCACAGAGCCAATCTGTCTTCAATAAAAAGGAATTATTTGGCTTTTGATTGAATCTTTTCCTCCCATGTCTCGGTAGACAAATCTACTACATCTCAATTACCCTTTAAACAGGTTCTGAGATCCATTCTTTGACAAAATGAACTGAAAAGCATTAAAAATAAACATATTATTTTTTCAAAACAGTGATCCTATAATTCACTTTCCCCCTTTTCATTCTCACCACCAGAGTAAGAGACTTGAGGAAGGATAAAGGGAGAAAAGAAGAAAAGGAAAAAGGAAAGAAAAACTGATTCATTTAAGAATTTAAATTATTTCATCTCTTTTTATTACTTGACCTACCATTAAGACAATCTACAACAAAAAGAATAGAGTATATTAGCACACACAGTATAATCAGACTGGTAACCTGGAAACAGTACAAAATGGTCCTTTGGCCATCTATACTTTCTAGAGCACATCTCATGAATTCACTTACTAAGCCCAAAAATAATGACTTCTAAAGCCCTATTAACTAAGATAAATTATGCCAATTGTGATTTCTCACATATACTTAGATTGCACAAAGATAAACCTTTAAATGTGGTAATTTTTAAATTTAGACTTATCTTAAAATTTCTTAGATTAAAAACTACAAAAGGGAGTTAAACAGCAAGCCAAATGATTTGAGTAAAACTCATTTAGAAAGCATTATATGTATCTAAATATACATGAACATGATTATACACATATATGAAACTGTGCAATTTTATGGCATTCTAAGTAATTTATTTAAGTACATTTTGGCATTTAAACAAAGATCAAAACAAGCTTTAAGCTTATCAGAACATAATTTTTATTTTTAATTTTTTAAATATAAAAAAGGTAACTAAACACAAAGTACAGGTCAGAAAACCCTCATTTAATATAGATTATTCTGGAAATTAAATTTGTATCAAGGTGGCTTTCTATCCCATACTAAAATGTAAATAAAACCTCTTTCCCAGATTTATACTCTAAACTTAGTAACAATCTAAAAGCTTTTCAAATCTATGAAAAAAAACTACCGTGACCGATTTAAATTACCTGGGCAAGGGTAGGAGGGGGGTCAACAATCAGAGCCAGCTGCACACAGATGGAAAATGCTTGCAGTCACTCCCAACAGAACCCTACATTATATATAAACCACAAGGAAAATAAAAGTGTCTACATTACAGAACTGTGAAATTTTGTTTAAAAAAATAACAATAATAAAAATAAACCATTGGGTATCATTGGAATAATGTAACACATAAGGCTGGAAAATACTGAAATACAGTTAAGACTCAAAACACAAGTTTACTTTAAAAAAAAGTCTGCCAGAGAAATAAATGCTAGATAGGAAAGCAGGACTTCCAGCAGGATGGCCTTGTAGACCAATCTGAAATAACACACATATATCCTACCCACCCCAACCCACCAGAAATTCTAGTTGACATAAAAAGGAGGAAAAAGGCTAAACCGAAGTAAAAAAATTGCTTCCCAAATCTCACGTCCCGGTCAATTTAGGGGAGAAAAATTCCACACATTGAAGTTTGTCTACCTGGCATTTCTCCTTTAGCAGAATCACCTTCATTTCTCTGTTATGACATTTGTCCCATTTATATCTAGTCTCAGCAAATCTAATCTCCTGGAATCGGAGTTTAATGAGCATAGGAAATTATACTGGTGTCAACTGAAGGTTGTACACTAATCAAAAGCTCTAAGTTAACAACTGAGAGTGTAGACCTCAAATTCTTATTCTTAATTCAGCATCTGATGATCAATATTTGGCACTAGCTGGATAAAAGTCTAATCAGAATGTGTGAGCTGGGGCAGATGTAATTAAATCATAACCAAATATTTACAGTCTATGATTTGGTTTCAAACTCAAAAGGCAGATACAGATAGCCACACCTAAAAATATTTCAGAATTGGAGAGGAAACATTAATAATAAGATATAAACAAAACCAGGCAAATTAGCTTGGAAAACAAAAATTCTGGTTAAAAAGGAAAAAAACTGAACCAATCATATCCATCTGACAATTAGCAAAAATGGGCATTTTTCCACCCTTAAAACTAGTTTAATTACAGGCAGATGTCTTTCTACTGTACTAAGATGCTTGTATATCCATTTTTCCTAATCCTTAGAGCTTCATGAAAAATCATTTATTCTATAAAGAAATACAGCATATATGGCCACCGTCTAAATATGTTTATAACTGGAAAATTATGTCACTTTAAAAAAAAAATCTTGCATGGTTACATCATTACTCTATGATAATTCATTTGGTGCTGGGATCTGCCCTCACCTTAAAAAGCATGGCACTCACTGCCCAGGCGGAACACTAACACTGCACAAAGAGAAGCAGTAACAGCAAAGTCTCCAGAGAACTCTTTCTATTTATTTAACTGTGTACGAGCATTCGGTTAATGCTCCAAATTAAAAATGGTGGAATAAAAGCAACTTTTAACATAAACAGACAAGAAGCTGCAATGCCAGTGGCCATCTGGTGCTGCAAATAGGGAAAATAAAGCAGTCTGCATGAGTGAAGCATGGATTGGGTAGAGGAGAGAAGGGAGGCACAGAAGGCAGATTTCAGACAGACAGTGACACAAAACTGTTGTACTGCTGGATGTTTCGTTTGAGGATGTCTGAGCATGGGCCAAGAACACGTTCAAATCTAGGTCGGTCCAGCTTAACGCACTTCAAGGGGCCACGCGCAACCACCGTGGCAGCTCGAGGACGATTCATCAGTAGAGCAATTTCACCTGGGGATGGGAAAAGGAGAAGGGTAAAAGCAGGCTAACTTTGATGAAAAACATTTCCTCAAAGAGGTGCACTTCTGAGAAAGAAAAGATACTTATTTCCCTAATAACTTAGTATAGGACAAACAACATCAGCACTTAAAAAGAAAAACTCAACTGATATGAAACAATAAATTATTAATTGAGTAAAGATCAAAATCTCACACTATTATTCTGAAAGCCAAAAAAAGACTGCAATTAAAAAATAAATGCAAGAGAACAAAAGACAAAATTATGAAAGACTCAACATCTCACTGAGAGGTGACTTAAAGATTAAGGATTTCACTTTCTGTATTTACTGAGGGAATCCCCACATACCAAAATAATCAGAAGGCCCCAATCTTCCCACTTCGACAAATTCTTCATTTTCTGACCGACGTTGCAGTACAGCAGCTGATCCCTGGAATAAAATCACCAAAAAGCTAAACAAACAATTTCAAACCCAGGGTGGCATATTAAATACTCTATGCAATTTTAGCCACTCTGCAAAAAAAAAGGCAGGGGGGTAAGGACTCAGTGGTTATTTCAACTCATCTGTGTTTATATGACAAAAGATGACTGAAAAGTTAGTCACTACATAAGCTTGCTGGTTAACTAGCATCTCCTGCTACCAAGGTTCTTCTTATCAAGCTAAGGTACTAAAAGGGTGCAGACTTGAGTTAGCAAACTATAGACTAAGGGCCAAATCCAAGCTTGCTGCCTGCTCTATAAATAAAATGTTATTTGCAATACCACACCCATTCATTTATGTACTGTCAATGACTGCTTCTGCACTATGACAACAGAGTTGACTGTTTGCAACAGAAATCTATGGCCCACAAAGCTTAACTTATTTACCCACTTGTCCCTTGGTTTAAATAAAACCAATTAGCAACTACGGAGCCACAGTCACAGAAATTTGCTATTTGGATATGCTTGGCAGGCAAAAGTACCTGCTATACATTTCCATAGATTGTGAAAATATAAAACACAGTAACTTTTAGAATTTAAATAATTACCACTGATCCTTGTTTGCCGAATAGCCCAAATACGTGCATTTTAAAAAGGATGGCACAGAATCTTCGTAGTTTGTTATGCTAAATGGTTGAGTTTTGTTTAGGATTTGGCTATTTATGCCTAGGACCTTTCCATAATTTTGATTCAAACTCATTTAAAATGTAGTGGCCTGACAGAGAACCAAACAATAGAATTTCAAGGTAAAAGATAATGCTTAAATAAAATTGTCATGTATTCTTAAAAATTAAAGTTATGAATCAGAATTAGCCCACTTTTCCCCTCTTAACAGTGTACAACTTTTTAAATTATCAAATGTTGAGTTCTTTACCTCTAAAATAATGAAAAACTCATCCCCTGGTTCTCCCTGCACCACAATCTTCTGCCCATCTTCAAACTGGACTGGTTCTAATGCATCAGCTACCGTGAGACGTTCCCACTTGTCCAAAGATTCTGAAAGAATCAAAAAAATGTCTCTACATTATTTGGTGATATTAAACATTTTAAAACAAAGCATGAAGAGATTTAACCAAATAGCCATGCACATTCAACAATCCAGTAGTGTCTCAGATTAAACACAGTACCTGTCTTCAATTACTACTAGTCTCAGCAGGATTCTCATATTACCTACAGACGCCTTTAGATCCTTACTGCGGTAACCTAGTGGCCAGGTTAATTTATACCAACTGTACCCAGTGGCAATGCAATAATAACATGTAATTATTAAGTATTCCTGAAGATTGCCATCAACCAAATCAAAAGTTACAGTACCCAAAAGTAATAGTTTTACTATCTATATTATTCCAACGGTTTACAGAAATAACATAATCTATTTAAATTCTCAGTTGAATTCATTTAGGAACCTAAGAGGAGCTAGGAAATCATTTTTATTCCCAAAGGGCAAACTAACATCCAAGACACAAAACAAACGTAACCACTTCAAAGAAAGGACAAATAAGAGGGGCAAGAGTCAATTCACTGTAACAAAACAATGGCAGAAGATAGTTACTTTATAAAAATCACCATTCACTCGTTCTGAAGAACAGAGTCTAACAATATCTCCAAGTCAACATAATAAAATGCACAGAAGTATCTTCAATTAACCTGCTTTGCTCTAAATTTCAAGAAACTCTGGCATTTTTTTCAGAAGATGCCAGCAAATGACACTTACCTCAGAAAGGAAATGTATCCTTGGAAATACTCAGTTTCCTGAACCAATGAACTCAATGATGGAACAACAGAGACAGAAGTCACAGAGGAAATAACTGTGCATGTGCACAGGAGAGAGGGGACACTTTCAGCCCTCTGTCTCTTCAGGAAGAAGGAATGAGTAGCACATATTTTTGGAAAGCTTTTTCCAAGTCCAGTCATTTCTAATTAATGGATTTGTCATACACAAGCAAATTCAACATACTTACTTAAAACTCACCTAAAATAGACACTTTACTAAGGAACTCCTCATACATTTTCCGCTTCCTCAATGTGCTTCCCTATAAATTAAAAATAATAAGTTATATCCCCAAAATGTGTAACTGTCACACAGCTGTGGAATAATAAATATTAAGTTTCAAATAAATTTTAAAAACAAGTCAAAGCTTGCTGCTACTTCTTGATTTGTGATCATTGTTCTTCATGTGGAAGATGGTAAGCCCCTGTTCAGTTCTATAAAAAAGCTCTTAGTAACTTGCTCCTAAGAGAAACACCAGGTATATATGGTCAAAGAAGATCACAGTACCACCAATTAGTGAAATGTCAAATAAGCAAATAATCAGTTCTCTAAAAACAACCAAGTCATATGTGACTATAGCTGACTGTTTATTCCCAGCCTCGGATCCTTCCCCTCAACGCCAATCCCCCACAAAAGTAAGGAAATAAACTGCTGCCACTTACAGACATCCCCCCTCACCCAACAAAAAATGCCCCAGACTTAACCAAGTTGTCTTATACTGCAAAATTTGTTAAATACATCTGGAGGAAAGAGGGGAGAGACACACAGTCCTCCATAATAAAACTTCCTTACGTCGTAAATTGTCTTAGCCACCCCCTCCCCAAAAATATATATACCTTCATACGTATAGAGTCATGCTCTGCACAGCAATGGGGATTCCATCTGAGAAACACTTCTTTAGGTGATTTCAACACTGTGCAAACATCACAGTGTGTACTTACACTAACCTAGATGGTATGGCCCACTGTGCACCTATGCTATATGGTAGAGCCTATTGCTCCTAAGCTACAAAAGTGCACGGCATGTACTGTATAGTGTAGGCAAGTATCTGTGTATCTAAACATCTCTAAAACAGAAAAGGTATAGTAAAAATATAGTATTGTAATCTTATGGGACCACCCATTGTTTATGAAGTCCATCACTGACTGAAACATTGGTCATGACTGTACACATGTTTGTATCTATATATATATATATATATATATATCCCAAATACAGAAAAATTTCCAAATACATCAGACTGCATATTTTCAAACGGTCACATGAGGACTACACAAATCTAAGAAAACCCTTCAAAATGACTGATACCATTAGTCAAGACCTAAACATCCACTCTATAAACGTGTTACAAAGTTCTCAAAAAGTCTGACTATATCACCAGAATGTTCCAATGACTTTATTATTTTATTTCTTTAACAAGAGGGGACACGACATCTGCATTACTGACAACCCACTTCCAGTTTCGAGAAGTTGATTACTTTTGAATGACTTAAAATACCTTTATGTTCTTAAAAGCAGCACCTATCAGGCTGTGACGGGTAAATTAGGTAAGTTACAATGTACCTATGGGCAAATGGATAGATTTCCAAACACGAGCTGATCATTACTTATACACATCTTGTTTCCCATGTTACTCCTGGCCAAACTTCTGCTTTAAAATATCACTGTCTCAAATGGTATAATGAATAATGCTAAATTGGGCTAATGCAAAATATTCGATCATTAAAAGTAAGGAATAGTCTCATTTTAATTTGGTGATGTTATTCAAACATGAGTTACATAGATTAGAATTCTAAATCACACTCCAAAAAACCATGGTCTCTTACCATAAGGATTCTTCTATAGCTGTCTCGGTCAATACCCCACAATTTCACATTTGTCTTTGCTTTGACAGTAGCTGCTCTAGGTGTTCCATAAATCAAAGCAAGTTCTCCAAAGCTCCCACCTTCCCCAACACTGGTCGCCCATTCATTGTTGACATAGACCTAAAGTACAAATGACATCAAAGAAGTGTTTTTCTACATATACAAACAAATAAGTGTTGAAAATCCTCAAACCTTTTGAAAAGGTCAGAATCCTGAGCTTTGTTTCAAAAAATAGAATATATTATGTTTTCAATATATAGCAAAACAGGTGATTTCTGACAATGAGCTATATGATTTAAGAGCATCTATGATTTATCTGGTTTAATTATCTGATAAGAAAAAAGGACTCGGTAGGGTTGATCAGGAAAGAGTAGCTAAGTATTAATACCAATCATATACATTTAGAACACTGAATTTAGTTACTGAATTTTCTAATAATCCTAAAATATCATATGCTATTATTTATCCTCATTGCATTTAAGATGTACAGAATTAAGAAAGCTGTATTAAGTATCATAGCTAATGGCTGGGTCTAGACTCTCCCTTACGCAGCATGCATGCACTTTTTTTTTTTTATTTTTTTTGGAGACAGAGTCTCACTCTGTTGCCTGGGCTAGAGTGCCATGGCATCAGCCTAGCTCACAGCAACTTCAAACTCCTGGGCTCAAGCAATCCTTCTGCCTCAACCTCCTGAGTAGCTGGGGCTACAGGCATGCGCCACCATGCCCAGCTAATTTTTTCTATATATTTTTAGTTGTCCAGCTAATTTCTTTCTATTTTTAGTAGAGATAGGGTCTTGCTTTGCTCAGGCTGGTCTTGAACTCCTGACCTCAAGTGATCCTCCTGCCTCGGCCTCCCAAAGTGCCAGGATTACAGGCATGAGTCACCCACCGGGACCATGCATGTACTTCTTAACCACTACTCCAGCAAAAGTTTCGAACTGCATGTCTGGCTAGACAAATTACCTTTAAAAAGTTTCTCTGCATCACAAAAATACTTGGCAAAAGATAATGGTGCAATTTGACACAGAAGGGCTGTAACAGCCCTTCAGAAACACTATTCTTGTTGTTTAGAAGCAATAAAAATCACTATATTGACTTTTAAAATTATCACCATATTTCTGCTATTATTAAATCTTACATCCATCTCTCCTTGATCAATCACATAAAAGTTATCCCCTTCATCACCTAAAAGAAAAGAAAGTAAAAAAGTTAGAACCATATTCCAAATGAAAGAAACAAACAGAAACTATGAAATTACTATAAAATAATAAATTCATTTTATAATGGTACCATGAGAGAAAAGTATGTTACAAATTAATACAATCTTTCATGGAAAAAAATCCAGCAATATATTTTAAAAGTCACAGAATGGATCAATTTTTTAGTCATTTTATGGTAAAGAATACCTCTGAAATAATTAATTTAAAAAAGCCACATACGTGTACAAGTTATTAATTATTATGGCACCTATAACAACAACACTAGAAACAACTCAAATAGTTAATAGCAAAATATCTGGTTGCCACAAAATAGGAAAATATATGGTTTATTAAGATTCGTGAAAATATCAATAAAGAAGAAAGAAAAAAAAAGAGGAAGATATCCAAAAGATTACATCCATGTTAGTCTATGTAGGCAAAAAGGTAAGAATCTATAGATGACATAGAAACTTACAAATAGATGGGCTATGTAATGAAGAACATAGATGTTTGGTTTATTTCTTACTTATAAAGTGGTAAATAATATAAAAGGACATATGAAATATATACAGTTCTGAAATTTCATATAACATTCAAAATAAAAATGTAAGCATTTTAACAGTAATTATGAACAAAATTGTATCAAAAATGTTAGTCCCTCGGGGAAAGTGTTCTTTTTTTTAGCTCAGAGAATTTCAATTAAAAAAAAAAGAAATAGGAAAATCCAACAGTATAACAGAAGAAAAATGGGAGGATCAAAGGAAAAACTTCAATAAAACAAAACCAAAAAACTCCTCCAGTCTCATCTCCTCTCCCATAACAATACTGCATGCCACAGAGATAGCAGCCTTTACCTTGCTGAATAACAGTTTCTCCAGCGATGAAGGAAACGGGAAACATGGCATCAAAAATATCACTGCAAGAGAGAGAAAGCCTCATGTTATATTTCTCATCTCCTCTGTGGATCTGAAACATTAACCTTAAAATTAAAGCTCCCAGATTTTCAGCCCAGTTTGTCATCTGGTGAACAATTATTAAGAGATTTAAAACTTGCAATAATGATGAGAATCATTTGGGATCACATCCTTCCTGGAAAATATTGTAAGAAAGAACCTGTACCTACCTTCTCTCATTATCATCAAGATGTGAAAACAGCACATTCTTTTCAATAGCTTTGGCTAAAGCAGCCATTGTCTTATAATCTTTTGGTATAACCTAGAAAAGAATTGAAGGTCAAATGACAACTCCATAAGCCAAAAACATTTCATGTTTGCAACCTGCGTTTCAATTACATGTCAAGCCACATTACAGTACTTAAACAAGACTGCTTTAAGTACTTTCACCACGACACAAGTGTACTACCTTTGATCCATGAAGTACTTAACAAATACTGACTAACTAACCCCCTTGTCACAGCCACCTCTGTTTTACAGCCTGGATCTTGGTTCCCAGTTACCTACTAAAAAAAACAAACCAAAACCACCTTGACCAAGGTCATTATTCTGAGGCAAAACTAAGTATTTTTTAACAATTAGTCATCTTTTACTCTTTAATCTTGTGCTATTAGTTTAACAAGCCTCCAGTGCCAGGACAATTCTGTTCCTCCTTAAAGGCTAACAGCGTAAGTCAACGTGTCAGGCAGGCTCTGAGGAAGAGATTAGGACGAATGAAGTTTGTAAGATAAAAGGTTAAAAGCCACAACATGAACTATAGGATATCAAAAAATTAATACCACGATTCCAGAGAAAAAGGAGTACTGCCTGTTTCTTCTACTGCAAAACAAGAGAGCATGGAAATGACAAACCTCCAAAATGGAATTACTCACTAATAACCACTATTAGTTGTTTCCTCTGATGGCATGCTATTATAGAAACCTCTTCTCCAGTACCCAAGAATTGTACAGCACAGATTAAGCTCTATCCTGTTTGGTATTTTGTATTCAAAATAGTGCATACACCCACCAAAGGAAACTAGATAACTACCAAGTGGGACCCCAAAATATTTCCCCAATATTTAGCTATCAAAACTACCTTTCTAACATACGAAGCAGCATCTTCCTCTGTGTAGACTTCAGCGCTGATAGCACCTCGTCGCCTCCGACCTTTAACCACTGGGTTGGGTGGAGGAGGAGAGATTTCATCCTCCCTGGAGTCTCCACGAGTGCCTGCTTTCTGCAGATTTTGAATCTGTTTTGCCTCCTCCTAAAAGAAAGTATAGGTCTGTAAAATGAGATCCTTCAGCATGTAAAGTTGGTATTCTCGTATCCAGTGATAGTCTGTCTCAGTCACTTCAAATCTCTTCTTATATTACAACGTAAGTTAAGGGTAAAAGGCCAATTCCAAATCGGAAAAAAAATGGAGAGTACAGTTTGAAAATAAATACTCTGAAAAGACTGTTTCTCAGATGATAACAGATACTACACGTTATTAATGAAAAAACCATTAGTATAATAAAGACACGTGAGTAAAAAATTAAATATCCATTATAACAATGTATTAATGATGATTTGTGATGCACCCAACTACAAGACAAAATCCTGGAAATCGGGGTTTTTTATGCTACTGCAGAAAGCAAGAGACCTTCTCCCCAAAAGAATGTTACCCAGGAATAACAATTCAGGCACAGCAAAGTGATTCAAGAATGTCTAGATTACAGAGTTACTTCATTAATTCAATAAGCATTTTCTGGACCTG
>CAUYSK010092431.1:0-39535 GCA_963575035.1 Avahi laniger | reverse complement strand
GCTAACCGAAGCCACCGACAGTGAAACCTTGGATGGGGGGTAGCCGCAGCAGATAACACTGGCTAAGACTTTGTTTGGCGCTGAGCAAAGGTGCTCTAGTCACCTTACATATATGAACTCATTTAAACTCTTGTTCTAGTCTCATTTTATAGATGAGAAAACTGAGACTCCATGAGTAAGTGGAGATGACTGGGTGCAAGCCCGGCTCCAGAGCCTGAGGCTCTACGTACTTTCCGATGACACCCCAAATTCCAAGTTACCCCGCCCCCTAGGAGGAGTTCTGGGATATTCCTACCTCGGCAGTGCATGGCCAGCAGCTTGTCTTGTGCAGGTCACTTCCTGGGGATGGCTTTTGGGAAGAGTGTGTCCCCAACACTTGTGGGGGGAACGGGGCTCCCTTGGCCCTTACAGCCTAGACGTGTCTCTTCTAACCCCTGCAGCCTCCCCGGGACCGTTCTCCGCAGACCCTCCTGGCTCTCCCTCCGCCTCAGCTGCCCACCAGGCTTGAGGCCCGGCAGCGCCCGGCCTCCTGTGGCTGGTGGGAGAAGATGCTTATACCCTGGCGATATGGGCACAAGAGCCCTTGAGAAACAGCCACCCAGATCAAGTGGGCGCCGCGGCTTGACGGCCAGCAGCTGTGGCAGGAGTGTTGCTGGGTCATGGGCAGTGGGAAGCTCGCCAAGCCAAAGTGCCACCGATTGCTTCCGAATGCCCTGCTCCCGGAGCTCAAGGCCCACTGCCCGCAGCCTACCTGGGCTGCGCCCGAGGCTTAGCAAGTGGGCAGGTGCGGAGTGGTGCACCGGGGCCCTGGCCTCCCTGCCCAGCTGGGTGACCCAGGGCCCCTTAGACCCTTCCAGCGAGCAAAGGGATTGGACTAAACCAGATGTTCCCCATGCGGGGTCCCGGAGCAAGGCGTGGGTGGGAGCCCTGACTGGGGTCACGCACCCTGTGGGTGAGCCTGCGCCCCGTGTCCTCGTCCCCGCCAGAGCCCGCGCCCCACACGCAGCTGGTGCCCCACAGCACGTGTGGCTGATTATGCGTCGTTCCCGGCTGTCACTACTCGTGGCGACCGCTGGCCCAGAGTTCGCTCTGCGTGAGGCTCTGTCACAAACACGGATATGTGTAATCTTCACTTGTCCCAAATCACACAGCCAGGAGGGGCAGAGCCTTGATTCCAGCCCAAGCCAACACCCCAGCCCGGCTTCTTAGCCTCTGGTACCCTAGAACAAGCATCGAAGCTACAGTTTGTGGGGTATCCCTTGAGCAAGCCCCGAGTAAGGATCTGTATAGAAACCATCTCATTTAACCTTTGCAACAGCCCATTCTACGGGTGAGGAAACAGGCTCGGAAGAAATGTGGCCAACTGCGCAAGACCTCACAGCTTGGACGTGAGGAAGCGGGTTTCAAACCCGCACCTGGCTGCCCCACCACATGGCTTCCCCACCCCCACAGCCCCGCTCCAAATAAAGTCAGGACAGGGGGTGACAAACCCTTCTGGAACACCCGGCACGAACCAGAGGGCCCTGCCTGCAGCCCCCGTGGTCTGTGCCGGGGCTGCTCAGACCTCCTGCTCCCTGCGCTGGCAAGAGGTACAAGACGGGGCCAAGGGCAGAGCAGGAGGGAAGCAGGATGGCAACGCCGCGGCCGCGGGGCTGTGGCGGAGGGACTGGAGCTGGGTGGTGCCCAGGGCAGTGCTGAGCACTTGGGCTTGCTGTATCCCTAACTCTGCGCATCGGACGGGGGCCGTGGGCTTGCCCCACACAGGGCCAGACAAGCAGGCGATCTTCCCGTCTGGCTCTTTGCCTCTGCAGGGGAAAGCACTGCCCGCGCCCTCAGCCACCACCGTGGAGACCTGCCCGAGAGATTAAGTGCCGCTCCGCCAGCCCTGGAGGTGTCCGGGGGCCGTTAGGAGTCGGGGTTTGTGAGAGGCACACACCTCGAAGATGACTGTGAACGCACCTGCCATTGACCAAGCACTCACACTGTGCCCGGAACTTGGCGCCCCCTGTGGAGACTCCTTGCAGGGGGTGGAGGGACCAGAGCTACACTCAATTTCCCTAAAGATGAGGAGAGGGAGGCTCAGAGAGGTTAAGTGGCCTGCCCAGGGTCACACAGGGAGTCTGCTGGGATTTCAGCCTGGGCCCCAGCTCTTCCCTGCATCTTACGCCGAGGCTGGCTCTGTCCGAGCAGTGGTTCCGGGCACGAGGAAGTTGTTAAACACCCAGGATGCCCTCGGAGTCCTGAACCGGCAAGACAGGGAGGGTCCTGGAAGCCCGGATGTTTCAGAAGTTTCTGGTGGGACTGGGAGCCCCATTTTGTGAAGGAGACCAATTGAAAGTAGCAGGCAAATTCAGGGTGGGCGTCCTAGTAACTAGGACCAAGTGTCCGTCGTCGGTCCTTGCCTGGGTTAAATTCCCAGGACTGGGAGACAGGGAACAAAGCGGCAGATGTCCTCGGAACCTGAGGGATTTAGTACTCGCTGCAGGTTCAATCCCAGCAGGCGGCGTGCCGGCGTGGCGTGAGCTCAGGCCCAGGCCGCGGGGGGAGGTGTTTTTGCAGCTGCTGCTTTGAACACGCCAGGGAGGCCCGGTCTGGCCGGAGGACTCAGGCCTGGGGCTGGGAGGTGAGGTCGTGGGCCCCGGGCCAGCCTTCCTGGGAACCGGAGCCGCCTGGTGAGGTGACAGGGTCTGGCACGTCACAGGCCCTCAACAAATCGCGGAAATGGCCCCAGCTGCCCAAGAGAGAGGTGGACGCATCCTTGGTTCTGTGTTCTCTGCCAGGTCGGCCCCTGTCTGAGCTCTGTCGCCTCTCCCCTCAGTCACCCCAGCAGCACCCAGCCTCTCTTCCGGCTTCAGGCACACCAGCGTGTCCAGCCCAGGGATTTGCATTTGCTGTTCCTCTCTCCAGGCATGCTGTTCCCTCCACACTGCCTGGCTGGCTCCTTCCCCCTGAGCGTCTCCCTCAGGGCAGCCTCTGCCACCATCCTGTCGGGAGCCTTAGGGTTCCCGGCCCTGGGCCCCTTAGAGCACACATCACGGTCATGGTCGTTTGATGTATTTACTGGTGGGTTTCTTTCTTCTCTCGCTCGTTAGTACGTGGATTCCGTGAGGCAGGAAACACGCGTCAGGCAGGGCGGCCAGCTCAGGATGGGCGTTCAGCAGGATTTCGGTGAGTGAGCTCACTGTGCTTCTTACCGGCGGCTTCACTCCTGCCCCGGGCTCACCGCCATTTCTGGATCCTTTGACAGCGGAAGACAAGAAGGACTGATATATCATAGTGAAAAGATGACTCTAACGAAATATGGAGAAATCTGGCAGACAGTGGTTCTGGCAAGAGTCCCCAAACCCATCGAAGCACACGGACGCTGCGATGAAGCCCTTCCTGCAGACAGGAACAATGAAAACTCGTGAAACTCATGCAGCCAGAGTGGCGGGGCACAGAGGGCTCCTGGAGGCCGGGGTGGGGGACCCTTGCCCCCCAGTGAGGCCTGGGCCCCCTCCTTGCAGATCAGATACGCCTGCCAGGACCTGGGCCACAGGGACCCCTGGCACCTGCCGCCCTCCCCTCAGCTACCAGCGTCCACAGGCCCCTGCACTGTGCCCTGTCCCTCGTGCAGACCTGGTCGTTACTGCCCCGCATTGGAACCGCCTGTGTTCCTTGGCTGGATTGGGAATGCTCGGATTTGAGACAAGAAGATCAAGAGACAATGGAAACATTTCAGGGGAAGAAAAAACTGAACAGCCCTGCAGGGAAAATCTCTGTGTATGTGTGCACGTACACACACGCGTGTGATGTCTATACGTCTGCACGTGCATGTGTGTAGTGTTGTGCGTATGTGTGCGTTTGTGTTCATGCGTGTGCGCACACATGCACATTTCCCCGGGACCTTCTCATTTCAAATCTCGCCTTCCTGTTGAGAAGATGTGTAGAGGAAGCTCCTCCAACACCATTCTCCTCCCAACAGCCCCCAGCACTCACCTCCCAGCCCCTGGGCAGACAGCGCCACGGCGTGTCCTTCCACCGGGCAGAGGGCCTGTCCTAGCGAAGGATGGCCCCAAGCGCAGACCCCCCGGGGAGGGACAAGCTGCTTCTAATCCGGCTGCATCCACACGGGCAGGTCTTGGGTTTATAAACCACATCCACAGACACTCCGAATGGCAGAACCCGAGAGGCGCTTCCAGCTTTCTTACTCCACAGGTGCGGGGAGGGGACCTGGAAGGGCCTCAAAGACAAAGGCGGACGTGTGCTGGTGCCCGGTGTGCCCTGCGCAGGGTCAGAGGAGCCGGGACAGGGCGGGTCCCTCTGTCGTGGGGTGAATGAGCTCACCTAAGGGGGTGTGCGTGTGTGTGCAGGGGAGCCAGGCTGAGCTGTCCCCTGGGATCCGTGACAGAGCGGAACAGGGTGGGGGGTGGTTTGGAGCCAGGGGAATGAAGACGAAGAGAAGCTGGGGGAGAGAGGGCTGCTGCCCCAAGCCTCTGTGCAGCTGGCGAGACTCTCAGGCAGACCACGCGGTTGCCAGGCCACCGCCCTCTCGAGCCCGATCCCTGTCCCAGCCCTGGCCCCTGTTGCTCCAAGGGCCCGGAGCTCCAGTCCCCACCCCTCTCCTCAGCCCCTCACAGGTAAAGCCCCGCGCTGGGCAGACACCTGCCCCAGGAGTGCAGCAGCCAGCAAAGTCTGAACTGAGGGCATGTGACCTGGGGGGACAACTGGGTCTGAGCCTGCCTGCCACCAAGCCTTGAGGAGTGAGGCAGGAAAAGAAGGAAGGTGTCAAAAGTCCCTCGAGTGCCACTCTGTGCCTGGCACCCGCTCCCCTATTTTCCCAGGGAGGTCTTGCTATCCCCAAACCCGCTCTACGCATGCAGAGCCTGAGGTTCAGAGAGGTAGCAGGGCTTGCCCACAACCACACAGCAGGACAGCATGGAGCTAAGACCTGAGGTTGTCTGATACCCAGGCCCCATACGCATTGCGTTCCACCACATCTTCTCTCTGGGCCTCAGTTTCTCCATCTGCAAAATGAGAGGGTGGGAACAGACGAGGAACAGTAAATAGACTTACGTTGCACGCCGGCGCTGATCCGTTGCTGGGGCTGCCGACCACTGTGTGGAGACTGCCGAGGCTAGGCCTGGGCTCGGGGAAGGAGAACGGTCATCACTTAGTGATGTCTGTCCTGAGCTCAGGAATTGAGGGTGGTGGCGTGTGTGCCCTAGTGGCTGACTTTCTAAGGGTCCTGCCAGCTCTGACATTTGGTACTAGGATGTGCCAACCTACATCTCTGGTGACCTTGGGCAAGTCCCTGCTCACCTGGAAATCTTTGGTTCTCACTGCACTTGACCTGGGGGCAGCTGCCAGGCCTCTTTGTGAAGGATGGAGCCAGCTGCTTTGGCCTCCACCTGCTCCACCTCTGCTGGGGCCCTCAGCCGCGAGCAGCTGCTGCCTGGCAACTGGGGGTGGGGGTGGGGTCTGCAGGGTCTGGGCCGTGGGCAGATGTCCCACCCCTCTCCCACGTCCCACGTGGGCCTTGGAGACCTCGTGCCAAGCCCGTGAGGGTTTCCAGGCCAGGTAAGGCAGCGAGGCAGGTTCCGAGCGCTGCACAGCTGCTGGGTCCAGCATGGGCCTCGCCGAACGTGCCGAGAGAGCTGGGGCGAGCGGCCTCACCTTCCTGAGCACCGGCTGCTTCGTGCAGCCGCGACGGACCCCATCCCAGCCCTCGTCGGAAGGGTTACGAAGACGACAGGTGTGAAGGCCTCGGGAGTCTCAACCCCGGAGTCCCCGTCTTTAGCTGGGGGCTCACTTAGAAATGCAGAGTGGCTCAGATGTCCACCTCACACCCCGGATGTGAAGGCCAGGCCCTGACTACCCATCAAAGTTACTGAGCACCCACTGTGTGTCCGTTCCGGTGCTAAGCGCTTTGCATACATTAGCTCCTCGAATTTTCACTGCAACCCTGGGAGGCAGGAACTAGCCTCATCCCCATTTTACAGATGGGGAGACTGAGGCCCTGAGAGGGCAGGCGACTTGCTCAGGGTCGCACAGCCAGGAAGCGGCAGAGCCACGATTTGAACCCAGATCCGTGTGACTCCAGAGCCTGTGCTCTGCAGCCCCCCCCGCCCCCGCCACAAGGGTTCCCGGGTGTCCCCCTCATTCTGCAGCCTCCTCCCTGCCCGCCAGGCCACTCCGCTCTGCAGCAGGACGCCAGGGCTTCTCTCTCTCCTCTTCCTCTTCCTCAGGAAGGTGACATTGGAGCCCCATCCCCAAACAGAGATGCTGGGGGCTTTGAAATATGGGGAGAACAGCAAAGGGCTGCAGGGCGGGAGAGACTTTCAGGCAGGGAGCTGAGCTGGCTGAGGGAGCAGACAGGGAGGGGGCGCGAAGAGGGGAGGAGGGGGAGGGAGAGGAAGGAGGGAGCAGAGACCTTGATGGGGAAGAGCGCAGGGAAGGATGGGAGACGCAGGAAGGGCTCTCAGAGCAGCGGGGTGGGGGGCTGATCTGAACACTCCTCTGAACCCCCTGGGGGCGGCAGGGCCCAGCCGACCCACAGTCAGGAAGGCAGATTGTTCCGCTTCCCGATTCTGCCCAGGACCCAGGGGCCGAGTGGAAAATGGAATGAGAATTCCAGTCCCGGAGCCAGAACTCCGGAGCCCGCTGCTGCCCAGCATTCTGGGCACCAAGGCCGGGTCTCCACGGCCCAGGAGGGCAGGGCTTCCTTGTCCTAGCCTAGAGGACCACGGGCTCTCCTAGGTGGGGAGAGGGATCTCGGGCTCAGACCCAAAGCAGACCTCCCCTTTATGACTTCCTTCCAGGTGGATACACAGAATCCACAGAAGTGGCATTCCTCTCTACACAGGGAGCTCACTACCACCAGGGCATCCCAGTTCCTCCCAGGATAGTTCCAGGAAGTGAGATTTGAGCTCTGTCCAATGAATGGGTAGTTAACTAAAAGCATGGAGAGAAGGTGCTGTATCCGGGAAGAAGGAGCAGCGGTGCAAAGCCCTCTGGTGGACAGGTACACACGGTGTCTGAAATCTGAGAGAAAACTAGGGGCTGCAAGGAGGGAATTGGTGGTGTAAAATGAGACTGCAGAGGGGGCAGGAGCTGGTCCCCACAAAGCCTTATAGACCACAGGACAAGGCTCAATCTTTATCCTTGGAGCAATGGGGAGTCATTGATAGTTTAAGGGGGAGGGAGGCTGGTGTTGAGATTCGAATGTCAAGATCTTTCCATCTGTTGTATGGAAAATCAAGGGGGGCCAGAGTGGCAGCAGGGAGTCTAGGGAGGAGGCTACTGCAGTGGCCCAGGTATGGGGTGACGGGGAGCTCAGGGGGCAGAGGATGCCAGTGGGGGTGCAGAGAGGCTCATGTGAGAGTGAACAGAGAAGTCTTGCAGATGGTTGCATTGGGGGTTGAGGGAGTCTAGGGGAAGCATTGAGTGGTGTCTGGGCTTCTGACCTGGGGGCACAAAATGGCAAGTTGGGGTGGGGGGCTTCCCCCAAAGAGAACCACTGACCCTCTGGTGCTCACTGTCACCTGGGAAATGCCTTAAAATACTGATTCCTGGGCCCATCCCAGGCCTACTGATTCCAGATGGCTGAGGATGGAGTCCAGAATCCATATTATTATTATTATTCTTTTAGAGACAGAGTCTCACTGTGCTGCCCAGGCTGGAGTATGATGGTACAATCACTGCTCATTGCAGTCTTGAACTCCTGGACTCAAGGGATCCTCCCGCCTCAGCCTCCCAAGTAGCTGGGACTATAGGTGTGTGCCACTACACCCAGCTAATTTTTTAAATTGTTTGTAGAGACAGGGTCTTGCTATGTTGCCCTGGCTGGTTTTGAACTCCTGGCCTCAAGTGATGATCCTCTTGCTTCGGCCTCCCAAAGCACTGAGATTATAGGCATGAGCCACCGCGCCTGGCCCAGAATCTGCATTTTAAAAATGTGCTTCCAGGTTATTCCAAGAATCAGTCCATCCACCAGGGCAATGGCCTAGCATCTGGGGGACGCTGAGTTGACCCCCATTTTACGGAGGAAGAAGCAGGGCCCTGAGAGGGAAAAGGATGTTTCCAGGATCACACAAGACAAGCACGATAAAAATAACCAGCTTAGACGTGCGACGAACTGCTCCCCTTGTGGCCGCTGCTCAGGCCGGGGCAGACCCCGAGCAGGCTGTGCGATGCGGAGAGAGAAACACAAGCCTCCGGCTCACACTGACCGTGGGTCAAATCCCGATGTCCCCACTCCCTCCTTGGCAGGGACAAGGCAAGTCCCGTCACCTCTGTTAGTCTCAGGGCCCTCACCTGCAAAATGGGCACGAAATACCTGCCTCCAGAGATGGCTGCGGTGTTTGCAGGTGATGAGGTGCCCAAGGCAAGAGTCGAGCGCTCAGCGAAGGGGAGCGCTGATTACTGACGCTCAGTCCCACCCCCAAGGGCGACCTCAAGTACACGAGGCGCGAGTGGTCTCTGTGAGTTTGTGCATGCGTGTGCGTGTATGCATACGTGTGCAAGCGTGTGTGTGGTGTTTTGAAGAGCCACCTCCCCAGGCCACTGACCCATCAGTGTCTAACAGCCCACCATTACGGCCACCTTTCCCGGGGCACGGTTTGTTCTGCACAGTCCTGAGCTCAGCGGATGCTGCAGAGGAGCCGGCAGCGGCCTGGGAGAGGGGAGATCGGCTGCCCCAAGTCCCACGAGGAGGTGGAGGCAGAACGGGGACCCCAGCCCAGGTGTGCTGGGCCACTCGCAGGTCACCTGGTCTGGTGCCCTGGGCGGCAGCAGGGGTGGGGTGGGGGAGCAGGAGCGTGCGCCCGCGGAGCCTGGGGAGGGGGCTGGGCACAGCGCCTGCCACAATCAAGCCGCAATCAGCGCTCATCAGCATGTTCTTGAAATAGACCCAACTGGATGGGGGAAGTGAGCAGCCGCCTGGGTTTGTATAGCGGCAATCAGAGGGAGGCAATTTTAGATCTGCGGGAACAACAGCTCTTTGTCCGCGCCCAGGGACTCTGCCGAGCTCCGCTGGCCCACTGCGGCTCGGAGATAAAAACACCCATCAGGCCTGCAGCTGCCCTGGTCCAGGAAGGGGGGCGTTGCAGCGAGGAGTCCAGCTGCCTCCGGGTGAAGTCCAAGCTCCCTAGCACCTTGGCTGCGCACCTACTGTGTGCTGGGTGCATGGACTGACAGCTGCCTCTGTTGGGAGAGGGGGGCCCCATTTTGCAGGGGAGAGGATGGAGGCTCAGAGAGGTAGGGGCTTGTCCAAGGTCACCTAGCCGGTAATTGGCTGAGCTCGAAGGGAATCCAGTCTGTCTGGCTCCAAAGCTTGTGTCTGTTCCCTTTATGGGGGACCATCAGGCCCTAGGAGACGTCGTCTTGGAACAACATACGCCAACATCCACTTGTCCTAGGTTAACATAAGCCAACACCCTAATGGAACACCCTGGTCTTGCAGAAATCTTGAGGCGTGGAGACTACTGGTCCCAGTTTGCCGATGAGGCAAAGGGAGGCTCAGAGAGGTGAAGGGACTTGCTCAAGGTCACCTGGATGGTGTAAGGGGCAGAGCCAGGACTCGAGATGCCAGAGCAACACTTGGAACCACTGAGGGCTGAGCGTCTTCACAGGCCTGGCCTCTGCCCGGGAGGCTTTCCCTGCTGGCCATGGGGCCGCCGTCCGCTCCCGGTCATCGTGGAGCTGGCCCTGGTGGTGGGGTTTATCTGGTGGCAGACGCTGCGGGTTTTTTGGTGACCCAGCATCACTCGCCCATCTGTTGGTGCCTGCACCCCAGTTTCCTCGTGGGACAGTAGCTCTCAGGCAGAAGGAACACTCGGCAGCGGGCGGCGGGCCGTGCTTGGCTCAGGGCGCCCAGCCGTGAGTGCTGGCAGGTGTGACGTGCCCATCAGGGGCGCTGGGGAAGGTGCCCGAGGGAGGGAGGGGGTGGGCAGCCTAGGAAGGGCTTCGGCAGGGGTCCAGGGGACAGCAGAGGCTCGAGGCAGCGGCCGGGGCTGGAGGGAAGGCGGTGGATTTGGGAGACGGGCAGGAGGAAGAGCCGAGACCCATCGGACAGTTGAATGTGGAGGGGGGAGGCTTTCTCACTCAACCCGCTGGCCCCAAACCTCAGCACCCTAACCCCTCTCTCCCTCCGTCCGCCAGGAAATCCTGCCGGTCCACTGCACACATGCCCAGAGTCGCCGACGTCTCCATTCTCCCTCTCGTACAGCCGCCGTCTCTCCTGGACTGCAAGGCTTCCCGCCTGCTCTCTGCTTCTACCGAAGCCCCTCCCTGCCGGCCAGAAGGGCCTTCTTAAAACAGGGATCAGAGCATGGCCCTCTTCTGCCCACACCCTTGCTCATGCTCCTCTCGCATCCGCTCTGGCCTCCCAGCCCGTCACAATCCGGCTGCCACCTCTCAGGCCGTCCTCCTACCACTCTCCCGGCGTTCACTCGCATCAGCCACCCTGGCCTCGTAGCTGCTCCGTGTGCACTGCAGGGCAGCTTGCGCCCCAGGGCCTTTGCCCATGCTGCGCCCTCAGCCTGCATGCTCCTCCCGGTACAGCCACGGGCTCCCTCCCTCGCCTTCCCAGCGAGGCCTTCCCTGACCAGCTGTTTAAAATCCCACCCCCCACACCCCTGACCCTCCCTATTCCTCTTCTCCATTTTATTTTTAGCCAGATTATTTCTCATCTTCTGCCACACTGCATGTTCCTACTTTCTAAAATGGTGGTCTTGTCTCCTCCGGCTGGAATGCAAGCTCCACGGGCAGGATCACAGTGGGTGCACCATCAACACCTGCGGCAGGAAGCGGGCGGGTGGACCCCGCTGTCTGTCGCTGGCTGAGCTGGGAAGGAGCAGGCTGGGTGGGGGCGGGGTTGGAGGAGAAAAATCCATCAGTTGGGCAATGGAGACTGAGATGCTGAATGACATTCAAAGGAGAGATCCGGAAGGCAGTGAGAATGCAAGGGCATGCCTCAGTTTCCTCATCTGTAAGCTGGGCTCATAATCCCAGCCGTCTCAGTGAGGGGCGAGGAGTCAAAAGAGGCGGCAGCACTCAGCACAGCCCCCAACAAGCTGCAGCCGCCTCCCGAGACACGCGACAAGCTGGAAGCCCCCGGAACGCCCGCACGCGTGTGCGGCAGCAGGGTCCTGCTTCTTTGGCTTCTCCCTCAGCTCCCCAGGGCGAGGCTGGACCCCAGGGTGGAAGGACGTCGGGGGTGGCACGGCCCCCTCTCCGCTCCCTCCCCCCTGGCCGTTTCTTCCAACCGCAGGACAACCATTTTCTTCCCCTCAGCGCCTTCGTTGGAAACCAGCCTCTGGATCGCACGAAGAGGACTTTTTAAAATAGCTTTATTGATTTTGTTTCTTTGCAATATAAAAGCAATAGATGTTCTTTGTTAAAAAAAATTGGATGGTACAGGGACAAAAAAGATAGAAAGAAAAAGAAGATAAAAATCAGCCCACACCTCACCAGGGCGAGCTAATCAGCACCGTTCCGAGCTGCGCCCTCGCTGTCCAGGCGCTCGGACGGCGCTGCGCCCAGAGGGCCAGGGCCAGGCTCCGGGGCGGGTGGAGCACCGCGGGGCTGGGACATCCAGGAAGACAGGAGGCGGGGGCCGGAGGAAGGGCCCGTGTCACGGCCGGGTCCGCGGTCAGAACAAACCCGAGGCCCGTCCCGCGTGCCGGGGGTGGGGGGGCCAGAGGGGCTGCCTTGGGCTCCTGCCTCGCTGCCGTGCGCACGCTCACCCAGCCGCACCCCCGAAAGCGTTAACAGCAATGTGTGCAATGGCCGCCCTTCCTGCTTATCCGGCGCTTTCTAAAACAAATGCCAGATAGCCACGAGGTCATCTCATCCTCAGAATGACCCAAAGGGAGAGTTCCTGTGATTAGTCCCGCATTACAGACGAGGAAACCGAGGCCTGGAGAGGCTGAGTGTCTTTGTCCAAGGTGCGTGGTGAGTTCGGAACCAGCTGGGCCGTGTTCTTCTGCCACCAGCAGGGGCCCTTCTGACTGTGGTCCTGGGTCACTGGTAATGGCAACCACGTTCTTCTATGTGTCAGACGCCTGGCAGGCACCAGAGCCACATTTACGCACTCAGCGTCCCTGCCAGAGAGGCTCCTTCTGTCCATTTGTACAGATGAGGACGTTGAAGTCAGAGAGGTGAAGTCACTTGCCCAAGGTCACACAGCCAGGGAGTGGGAGAGTAAAAACTGAACACTGGCGCGTCTGGCTGTTGGGGTCATGCTGCGAACACGGCTAGGGACGGGGCGGGTGGGAAGGATGGCTTGTGCCTTTTTGTCAAGGGCAGCCTTTCTGTCCCCATCCAGGCACCCAGGCGGGCCTTTGGACCCTCTAGTCTCTCACTGGCCTGAGCCTGGACCACAGGGAGGGGGCTTGGGCTTGGCAGCAGCGCCACCTGGTGGCGGACTTGCTGCCACCTGCCTGTCTGAGCCCCGGACCCTGGGGCGGGGAGGAGGGCGGGGAGGAGGGCAGGGCGGCGAGGCCCAGCGCTCACTCATCTCTGCTGGAGACCCCGGCCAAGCAGGAGCTGCCCGATTAGAGAAAAAAGCTGAGGACTCTGGGGTTGGTACCCCTGCCTTCGAATTCCATCTCAGCCTGTGTGACGCTGGGCAAGCTCCTCCACTTACCTCTATGGGCCTGTTTGCACGTGTGTAAAACGGGAATAAATCGCGGTTGCAGGTTGTTTTGAGGCGTATGGAAAATACCTGACCTTATCCCAGGTAACGGCAGGTGCTCGATAAATGATACTTGCCTGCACGCTACAGTTTCCTCCGTCCCTTCTCTCCACCACCTGACCGGGGTCTCCCAGGGACCAGGCCCGGATTGCTCTGCCGGGTTTCCCCGAAATCCCGCACCTCCGGCGGGGGCCTAGCTCCTGCCCAGACTGGTCTGCGAGAGCCTTGTCGCTCTGGGAATGGCTGGCTTTGGAAGGAGACTCACACGGAGGCAGAGAAAATTCCCAGGAGAATAAGAAAAGCCACGTGTTTGCCAGACCCAGGTGGGGGGTGTCCGGAAAGCCTGGGCCCGCACCGGCCTCGGCAGGTCACGGTCGTGGTGTCCCTGGGCCAGGCCATGCCTGTAACTGCCTCTTGGGGTCTGCAGCTCTGGCTGGGCCTTTCCGTCACCCCAGGCGGGCGCCACCCTCTTCACTCACAGTGAGTCCCTCCGCTGTGTCTGCCCCACCTCCGAGCGTTTCTGAGCTCCCCTCCCCTTTCCTCAAGGCTGCACGGCTCCCACAAGGAGACCCCCAAAGGCTCCCCAGCAATGACCAAAGGCCTTGATATTTTTATGTCTCCTGACGGCTCTCAGTATCTCTTAAGCGCTCCCCAGTCATCCCCACTTTTGTTCATAGCGCCCCTACGACTCCCATACCTGCTGTCACTCGCGGTCCCTCATCACTCCCAAGTGGCTCCATGTAACTCTACTGGACCCGTGGGGCCCCCGCACCTCTCTCAGTCCTCCAAGGGCCCCGTGTTCCCCCCGCTCGCAAGGCCTCTCCCTGGCCCCCCGTCCCCTTGTCCCTCTCGGTGAACCCAGTGGACTTCTAACATTTCTGAGAAACCGCAGAGGCTTCCAGAGGTCCCTAGTGTCACTAAGGCATTTCAAGGCCCCTGAGGACCCTCAGACTTTCCCCACATGGCCTCTGCCACTGTCTGTAGCTTTTCCATAGCCTTGCACGACCTGTCAGTGCTAATGGGCATGGGGACACTCAGTGGCTCCCAACAGTGCTGTGACGGTTATTTCGTGTCCACGGGACCAGGCCGAGGGGTGCCCAGACGGCTGGTAAAACATTGCTTCCGGAAGAGACTAGCATGTGGGCGGACTGCTGGTGGGCATCGCCCGTCCCTGGAGGGCCTGAACAGAACAAAAAGTCCCGGGCTGGGACACCCGTCTCCTCCCGCCCTCGGACACCTGCGCTCTGGCTCTCAGCCCGCCAGGCTCGGACGGGAGCCACACCCCCGGCTTCCTGGGCCTCCGGCTCGCAGAAGGGAGATCACGGGACCTCTCGGCCTCCGTAAGCGCGCGAGCCAGTCCCTCCCCAGGAATCTCTTCCTGCGCATCTGCATTTATATCCTGGTGGCCGTTTCTCTGAGAAGCCTAATACAGGTGTCTGCGGAAAGGGCCCAGGCCTTGGAGCCAGGCACACCTGGGGCTGTTACCCCCGCTCTGTGACCTTGGGTGGTGGACTCCACCTCTCTGAACCTGCTTCTTCCTTGGTAGAACGTGAACACCATGCCAACCCACACGGTGGCCAAGGGCAAGCCGACACACACGACGGGCCAGTACGGTTTCCAGCGCTGAGCGGGCCTTCCATGCCTGTTCATCCCTTTCCTCCCTGCCCGCCGCTCTGACAGAAGCCGGCACTTGTCCACTGAGCCCCTGCTTTGTGGGAGGACCTGCACCAGGTGCCACCCCTGATGAGCTGGTGTCACCTGACACTCCTCTGTCAGAGGGACCAAAGAGGGGTCACCCCAGCCTCACAGCTGCTTATAAAAAGTAGACCAGGCACAGGGAGGACTCTGGTTTCTGCCCCATTCCCCCAAAGATGTCTCCCTGCTTCTGTCCTTGCGCAGGCTGTTGCCTCGTCTCAAACGCACCTCCCTGCCTGGGCCTCCATCCCTCAAGGCACAGCTGGAGTCCCGCCCCTGTCCTTACGTGCTGGGTACACCGGCTCCAAAGACCAGCAAACCTCGATCCCAGCCCAGCTCCTCCCCCTGCCAGGGGGTATATCTTGCACCTCTTTGGGCAAACTATTTACAGATCTTAAGTTTCCTCATATGAAAACGGGATTAACAACACTTACCTCTTACATCTGCTGTGAGGCCCTGATGAGCGATGCAAGCATGACGCCGGGACCTAGCAGGCGCTCAGCGAGCAGTGTGAGTCCTGCCTTGGGTGCTCCCTGGACCCTCGGGCCTTGGCACATTCTGCCCCGTGGTTTCTGGTGGAGCGGCTCTGACACCTCAGTGCACCTGGAAGCTCTGAGCGGTGCGAGTGTTCTTCCTCCCAGCAGCCCCCACAGGGGACCTTACTTAGCAGTCAGAGACAGAGAAGTTGCCAGAGTTGGCAACAAAGACGGACCCTTCTCCCGATGGGTAATGAGGTGCCTGAGCTCATTTGCTTTTTAACATCTCACTGCCTGAGACGGTGCAGGGAATGGTTATGAGAAGGGAGTACAGAGGAGTTCTGGGGGAATATCGGGCCAGCTAAGCTCCCGCGCTGGGCCTCATTTCTTCACCATTGTTCCAATGGCTGAGCCGAGGCCCGTGGAAGTGGGCAGACTTGCCCAGTGCCACACTGTAGAGCTCCAACTGGCTGGAGAAGGCTGAGAACAGGAAGTCAGAACAGCCTCTCTCCATGAACGTACCCCTGTCCAGAGTGGTGTGGACACCTCTCCTCCTAAGACGAGCAGGAGCACTCAAGGGAAGGGGCTGCTCCACTTGTCTTAATAGCCCTAGTCTTAGGTCCAAGCAAGGAACATTATTAGGTCAGTAAGGTCAACAGGTCAGTAAAGGTCAACAATGTCAGTAAAGACCTGCTAAATGCACGAAAGAACCCAATTTTCCAAAGTTTGCATATCTCAGCAGAAAATGTCTGTGTCTGCTCTTTGGTGCTTGATCTCCTCCCCCATCCCACAGGAAAATCTCTTAGGCCTGAGGTAGCCCTTCACTTCACTTTCAAAGCTCCCTCCCCTTCTCTGGTTTTATGTCGTGTCTGATAGAGCCAGGCTGCAGAACCGCACTGTAGCCTGCAGGGTCTGCCGGGTAAATTAATTCCTGATACTATTAACTCTGCAGGAACAAGGGTCTGCAAAACAGGTTCCCTGGGAATGAGTGACAGCCACGTTTCCATGACCCAGCCTACCCTTGTCTTGCGACTGCAGCTACTTAACAATGCACTTTCAGACATGAGGAAGGCAGGTGGCAGGTGACTGCACCAGCGTCTGTGGCTCTGTGAAGTCATGAAGTACTCAGGGGCCTCTGTGGATCACAGAGCTGTTCTGAATTCCAGAACTCTGTGGTATGCTTTTCCTGTGAGCAGCTGTTACCACCTCAGAGAGAGTAAGACGCTAAGACAGGTTCAGGTAGAACCAAGATCGGGGATTTTAAGCAAAAAAGTTGACCAGAGAGGAATGAGTAGACAGTGTGTAAAACGATCTTCCCGTACCATGGGCTAGCAAGATAAAACACACTTGGTGGTCTAAAGTTGCCATGTGGAAATCTCAGGCACAAATTTAAAGATTTTTGTCTAAGTTCTGAGCAATACCACAAACACTTTTTGAGCGTAGGCACTGTTCACTGAGGATAATAAAAATCAGTGTGAACACATAACTTTACCATTCACGCTCAGAGTGCACAGGCACTTCATGATTATCCTGCAGCCAAAATGGGAGCCATTATCCCCATTTTAGAGATGAGAAAACTGAGGCTGGCAGGGGCAGACCAGGAGCCTGAAGCAGGGCTGCACATTGCAAATCCTCATCTCTTTCCACTCCGCTTGGTCTGCCCCAGACAGGAGGGTCTGCCCGCCAGGACAGGCGCGTGAGCTCTGTGGCAGCTACTTGTGCCACTGGGAGGTGGCTGTTGCTTTCTTTGGGCCTTGCAGCGTGAGAAACAGTAAGGCACAGTGATCAAGACACGGGGCCTGGGGTGAGACAGACTTGAGTTCTTTATCCGGTCCTGTTATTGACTAGCTGTGTAACTGTGGGCAAATTGCTTGACTTCTCTGTGTCTCAGTGAGGGGAAGTAATAAATAAACCAAGCAATACATACACAACGTGGAAAAGTACCTACTTTACCAGCTGTCGTGAGGATTAAAGAGATCACTTCAGTAAAGCATCTAGCACAGACTAGGCGAAGGGCGAACACATGAACAGAAGCAAGCTCCAGCTCCCGGAACACCGCTGCTTTTTACTTTGTTTCCAACGAGCCATACCGAGTTGAGACTGCAACCTCCAAACGCCGGATTCAGGTGGCTTTGCAGGCATATCATGGAGGTAACAAAAACCAGAAAGAAAAATCCAACGAACAGCATCCTGCTGGGGACAGCCGCATGATAGTTTGTTCATTCTTTAATTTTTAAAAATGAGTAAGCAGACAATCTCGTGCCCTTTGAATACCCAATAACCTTTTTCATTTTTTAATAATACCGTAAATATCTCAGAAAGGATGTATTGTTTCTAATGAATATCAAAAAAGTCATCACGATGATGTGTTTCCCTGCCCCACGGCACCCTCCCCACCCCCAGAGTTACCCAAATACCAGTAGGAAATTACAAAAAACAGCAATCAGCCCTCCGCCCTGCCCCATGAGCAGTGTCAAGTGAGTCAGGTGTTAAGCGCCACATGAATGCTGCGACACAGCGATCTGTCCTCGGAAAGAGCTGATGGTGGAGAGCAGCGGTGGCTGCGGTGGGGAGGCTTCCTCCAAGGGCGCGCAGCAGGAGCGCAGCTGAGCACCACGCGTGCAGGGCGCCCAGCTCGGGCCAGACAGCTCAGGGAGATGAGAGGGGCACGGCGGTCTGTCTGTCAGAAGCCAGGGAGGCCTGAGCTGTGTGCACAGGGTGGGGGGTGGCTAGACCTGGTGTCCCCCGCTGCCCAGAGGGGCACTGGGCATCCCTCTTAGCAAACTTGTGCTTCAGAGGGGGGCTGGCCAGAGCGGAGACACTGGGAGTTTACAAACTTGTGGGTGAAAAAAAACCACATGGGTCCCCTGCCTGGGTCTGGAAGAAGCTCAGATTTCCACCAAATCAGATCTAGGACATACAGGAAAAGGATAAAAGCATGCACCTTCCCCACCCCTAGGAGCTCAGACACCAAGGCAGAGGCTTGATGCAAAGTCCCATCAGAAAGCAGAGCGGTACGGGCCAAAGAGTCTGCGGCCAGGTGGGAGGGGGGCGACACCAGCTCTCCCGCAGACTCCGACGCCCCGCTCTCCCTCCCGCAAGAGTGGGGGCTTCTCACCCAGTCCCCTGGCGACAGAGGCAGGTGGGATGGGGAAAGATCTGAGAGGCGGGATGGTGGGGGAGGGGAGGGCACAGCAGGAGGGAGAAGAGGTGGCCAGGGACAGGGAAAGACCTTGGGAGGACACCAAGTGTCAGGCTCCACTGTAGCTCCCTGGAGGAAGGGACTAAGACATAGCTTCCCTCCAGGCAGTTGCAAGAGTAGAGGGCACCTCCCGACCCAGAAAACTAGCCCCGCTGAGGGTGGGGAGACAGAACTGGGGGGTGAGAGCAGAGGACGGGGACAGGAGGGCAGGCCAGGCCACAGGGGCTGAGGACCCACTGGGCACCAGAGAGCCGGGCTGCCCCCGATGAGATAAAACTAGGGCTTTGGGGGAAAACACACACCCCTATCATTTCATTTCCACGATAATCTTGACTTTAAATAAGCAGGTGGGGAGGGGAGCAGGGAGGGCTGAGACTATTGCCTGCAAATCTCCAGAAGAGGCCAAGATCGAAGGCAGGTCCTGGAGCCAGCAAGGCATGTAAAGAGAGTCCCTCTGGGAACATCCAATCCAGCCCCTCCCCCACATCGGGATGTAGGGAGACCGAGGCACAGAGAGGGGAAGGGAGTGCCCAAGGTCACTTAGTGGGATCAGGGTGGCGGCGGTGGGGGCAGGGCGACTCCAACCCGGGGTCCGGGGTCTGATGGGACCCTTCTTCTCTGCCCCACAGCCTCGACCTTGCTGTCCGCAAACCCACTGCCCTCGGAAAAGCGAAGCTTTAGGACGAGCTCGCCCTGGGGGCGCGGAGGAGGGGCAGCTGCCCGTGGCCAGAGACAGGGACGTGGACGCTTGGTGCAAGGGCTGACAGAGGAGGACAGGCACCGCTCCCCACCCCACCTGCCCACGACCCAAGTATAAAAGTTTTACAGTATTATACACTTTTTCCTAACCCCTAGAAAACATTGATTAAAACTGCCCTAGGACGAGAAAATCTCGCTAGTTGCTGTACAGTATTATCTCTTCGCAGTGGCTACTTCCACGATGACGGGGCAAGGAGAGGATGTGACTTTGAACCAGAGTCTGCGGTGGCCACCTGAAAATTAACGTGTTAATAAATCATGTGCAAAGGAGCAAGCCTACCATTAGGAGAAGCACGTGTTTCAGGTATTCATGTACACACGGGGGAGGAGGGCGCGGAACCCGGTGGCAGGCGGCTGCTCAGAAGTGCGTCTCCTTCTCTGTGATGGTGGCGATGGCCCCGTCGCCCTTGAGTTTGGCGTCACAGTCATTAACCGTCACCGTCCGTGGGCCTGCCCCAAGCTTGCCCCGCATTTTCAGGTCAGCGCTGGGTATCGTCAACTTCCGGAATTTCTAGATGGTTGGAGGGGAGAAGAGCCGTCTGAGATTAGCTGCCGGGCGCTGGGGTCGGCCTGGGCCTCTCCCAGCTGCACGAGGGGAAGCCTTGGTGCCGTGGGATCCTGAGACGGGGGTCGGGGCCCCAGCCCTGCCACTTACAGCCCCGTCCTGGACGATGAATGACCTCCCTGGGTCTCAGCTTCCTCCTCTGGCAAGTGGGGACAGTGCAGGTCCCTGCTCCTGGCGTTAGGTGAGGAGTAAGGAGACGGCATGTGCAAGTACCCAACCTCCCACCTGGCCTATGGAAGGCGCCTGGGACCCAGAGCTGCCATCAGGGCCATCCATGGCTGCGTCCCCTTCCCTCTGCTGAACACTGAGAAGCTGGGGTTTGGATCGCTGCTTGGCCACTCACTGCACTGTCCTCATCTGTGAAATGGGATGACAGTGCCTGCCTGGAAGGGCCACTGTGGGGTGAGTGGTGAGGCACCTCTAGGGCTGCTGTAGGACGATTGCTGGATGATGGGTATATGTTGCACAAAAGGGATGGCACCATGCAGGGGAATGTGTAGCGGGTGTGGGGTGCTCCCCGCGCTGTGCTCAAGGGCAGGATCGTGAGCACCAAACCCAACGGGCACGGCCTCAGCCGCCTGGCAAAGCGCCCGTGCCGAGCCGGGCGAGGCTGCGGCCCCACACGGAGACTCCTGCCCGGGCTTCTGCCACCTCACCCTGCCTCTCAGACCAAATGGGGCCCCTGTAGCTCAGCTTCATCTGGACTCCCCAGGACCCCCAGGAGAAGACTCCGGGCCAGGATTCTGGAGACCCTCTCTGGCCATAAACCCTTTCCCCAGGAGGGCCACAAAGACCTTGGGGTGGCTCGTTTCTCATGATCAAGGTCTGTTTTCTCTCTCGGATCCTGCCATGCCTGAGAGGCTGAACCTACACTGATTGAACCTTAATCCTGGGGGATTAATAGGTGGATTCACCTGCGACGACTTATTGTCGCCTCCTGAGTGCCTGGCACCGTGCCAGGCAGTGATGCAGGCCAGGGGCCGGAGCACGGGCTCTGTGTCCCAGCTCCACCACCCAGCATGGGCCAGAAACCCGACCCCTCTGCGCCTCCGTCTCCTCGTCTGTAAAAGGGGGCCAGCAGTGGTACCCGCCTTCCGGGGTTCTCATGCACAGCACTAACATGTCATCTCCTGTTGTGCATGTCCCCAGAACAACCCTCCCACCCTCCAGATCCCTCCTGTCCCTCAGCGGGACCTTTGTGGGAACTGAGGCTCAGGCACAAGGTCTTTTGGGAAGGGAGGCCTGGAAACTGGGCTGACCCCGCTGAAGAACTTGCTCCCTTTAAGAAGCCCTGCTGTCTGAGTCAGCAGACGTGCGCTTGGAGACATGGAGGGGACCTAGGAAAATGGTCCCTCCCCTCTCTCCCACACCAGGTCTGAGAGCATCTCCTGGATTTACCGGGAGACACCGGGCATTTGCGAACAGCAAAAAGCCACCTGGAAGTTCAGACAGGGGCCTTCCAGTGGTGGAGGTTTAAATGCCCGGGGTCAGCTCCGCTCTGGACATGTGTGGCTGGTATCAGAACCAACCAGCCGACCTTGGCCAAACTCCCTATGGGCACCAGGGAGCCTGACTTGCCCTGGGGCACGAGCAGGGAGGACGGGACCTTCCCTCCTGGCTCGCTCCTTCTGGCCAGAGGCAGGCCCCTCGGTGGGCGGGGGGCTGGGTGCAGCTGAGTCTGGGCTGGAACTTGCATTCTGGCCCTGTGCAGATCCACTCCCGTCTCCCTCTGGCCTTGGCCTGGGAGGCCAAGGTCAACTCCTGCAATCCCTGGGGCGTGGCGCTGGGGCAGAGACAAGGCCCCACAGAGGAGGGCAGCCAGTCCAGCAGAGGAAGCTGAGGCAGTGAGGCTCCAGGGACAAGACCGCAGACTCCAGAGTCTCTGATTTCCCATTCAGAGGCTGTGTGCCCTTGAGCAAGTTGCTTCACTTCTCTGTGTTTCAGTTTCCTCGTTTGTGGAGACAAAGAGAGTCTCCACCTCACAAGACTGGCACGAGGATTAAATGACTTAGTGTTTGTAAGCTGCTTAGAAGAGTGCTCGGCGCACAGCAAACACTCCGCTGAACCCCCCTCAAGCCATCTGACCGCCGGGAGGTCAGATAGAGAGCGTGCGCTCTGCAGCGAGGTGGGCTTGGGTTAACGTTCACCGTGCCGACAAGAGACCACGTCCTGCACGACTCCATTGGTATGAAATGCCCAGATGTCCAGAACAGGCAAATCCACAGCGACAGAGAGATTAGTAATTGTCTGGGATGGGAACAGGGGTTAACTATTCCCCGGGCTCCAGGGATCTTACTGGGGAGATAACACTATCCTAAAACTGACTTATGGTGATGATTGCACTATGGGGAAAATTACAAAAAATTATTTAATTGAACTCCTGAAATGGGCAAATTTTATGTTATCTAAAACAAACTTTGATGAAATTATTTTTAAAAACTTGGTCTGCTAACTTTTGGCTGTATGATCGACTTTTGGCAAGTGACTTCATTTTTCTGAGCCTGTTTCCCTCGCCAGTTAAATGCAGAAAATGATGCCTATTAGCCCTGTTTGCTGTGAGGACTACAGGAGACACAGCAGGTAGAGAGCCCATCGCGGCGACGACACAGGACGGGTGCTCCCAAATGTCACGTGGCCAGGATTTGCGGAACAGCAAGGGCTGATGCTTGGTGCCCTCTGGGGCAGCTCCTGGTCTAAGTGCTTTCCCTACGTGAACTCGCGGAGTTCTCACAACCTCTAAAACTGAGGTACTGCTGTTATTCCATTTTACAGGCAGGGAAACTGAGGCTGAGATCCTAGAAATTCAACCCCAAGGCCCCACAGAGACACCTGCCGCACAACCACCAGGAGGGGCCTGCCACAGCTCCCCTCGGGGCAGGTGCGGCACGTTTCCATCACGCTGGTTGCTCAGATGAGGAAGCTGAGGCGTGGGACGTGCCCACACCCGCGGCCCTCCCGGGCAGCCGGCCCGTCCTCCTGGCTGTCTCACCTCGGGCAGCGCCCCCTCCGTCCTCCACAGCTGGAGGAAGATCCAGAGCGGGATGCAGAGCATGGAGGACAGGGCCATGAGCCAGCCGATGCCGTAGCCCCAGGCCGGGTAGGTGTACACGTTGTTGTACTTGAGCGGCTTGTACTTGACCAGGAAGAAGATGAAGATGCCCTGTGGAGAGACGGAAGAGAGGTCCCTGGGGACGGGCCGTGGGAGGCCAGCAGGTCACCCCCTCTGACAGCCCTGGAGAGGCGAGGCCCTGCCCCGGGGCCACAGCGAGTTTGAGGCAGAACCACCCCGAGTCCCGTCCCACAGCGCCAGACACCCGGGGAGCCGACGGCGGGCCCCAGACTCCTGGGGTCCTGGAACCCGGAGACAACGGCCGGTAGCCAACCATGCCTTCCAGGTAGAACGGGGTGCCTCCCGTCCCCACACCGCACCCCCAGGAGGCTCTTCTTCAGCCTGTGCCCGGGTAGGAATGTTCGTGTCTTCCTAGTGACTGCCCGGGGCTGGTTCAGAGCTGCCGCTGGCACTACGGTGGTCTGTGAAGAACTTGCGAGATACGTCAAGGGCCAAGAAGCGGGTAAAGAGCGACGGGCTGTTTTTTTGTTTTTTTCTAATTAAACATCTGCTCACAAAGGCTCCTCTGTGGTGTGGTCTCAGGGGCAGAGTGGGTGCCCCGATGGCCCCCTCAGCTCTGCTGCCTTTGCAGTTAACAACGGAGCAAAACGTTCCTGCTCACAGAATCCCAGACGAGTGGGTCCCAGTGACCGGTCTGTGCACACGGAATCTGAGGCCCTGAGAAGGGCAGCCACTTGCTCGTGGTCACAGAGCAAACCGCGGCGGGGCTGGGATTCCAGGCAGGCTCTGCCCTTGTTAGGCCCGGGGCCTGTCCCCACGGCTCTAGCTTTGTGAGGACCCATGGGGACATCGGCCTCGGCAGGGCTGGGGGCTGCGGAGTGGGAAAGTGGCCGGGTGGATGGCTGGAGGTGGTCCTGGGGGATCCTTACCGCGCAGATGCCGGGGGTCACGATCTTCCAGCACCACTTAATGAGCGACAATGGCCGGTAGCCAATCATGTCTTCGATGTTGTCATAGAACCGGTTGCTTCCTGTGCAGAATAAATCAGATGGTCGCACACACGAAGAATTTCTGACGTGACCCAGGGGAAGGGCTAAGAGTGTTTGCTCCCCCAGCTGGAGACAGAAACATGGCGGCAGGAACCTTATTTATGGCTTAGAAAACGACCAAGTCGTTAGGTATGTGAGGTTTCGGAGTAAACTGCAGAGGAGGGAGTCTGGCCCCACACTGGGCAGTGGGGCCCAGGAGAGGAGGAGACGCTGGGAGAAGCGCAGAGCAGACCCCTCAGGAGAGGAAGGCGGAGGTGGCGGGCAGCGGCGGTGCCTGGTGGGCTGCCCAGAGCAGAGTGGCCTGCAGGGCTGTCCCGAGCTCTACTCCAGGCAGGAGCACCCACCGAGCCCAGCAAGCCTCACCCACATGTTCGGTTTGGGGGCTGGAGGACCAGGGGCCGGTGTCTGTCGGGGGTGGGGGGGGCAGGCGCCACGCTGGCGGCTTCGCCTACGTCATCTCCTACTTGGAAACGTGCTGATGACGACTGCGTTTCACAGGGGGAAATCGAGCCTCAGGGCAGAGCCCAAGGTCACACCGCCGAGCCCCGAGCACCTGCCCGTGCTGTGGGCCTGACCGTGGCAGAGCCAAGGAGTCCTTGAAGAGACGGAGGAGGAGGCCGACAGGGGCAAAGAGAAGCCCAGAGAACCAGAGCCCGCCGAAGCCTGTTCCTGGGCACCGGGCGGGCAGCGGGGGCGCGGATGGGCCCGCCCGTACTCACCGTACACCCAGCCGATGCAGACGCACTCGAAGATGGCCACGAAGAGAAGGCACATCCCACTGGCGGCGTAGGAGTCAAAGAGCTGGAAGATGTACATGCCGCCCTGCGGGTGGCAGGACAGACATGTGGACGCGGGGGAGCGGGGTCGGCCGGCTGGCCCAGGGCGGGCCCCTCGCTCTGCAGCAGCCATCGGCCAGGAGTTTGCTTTCCCTGGTCCGGACATTGCACCCTCCCGCCTGGGCACCCCCTAAGAGCCTGTCCTCTGGGGGCTGCTAGAATGGTGGATGGTTTGTCTCATTTCAGCCCTCACTTCTCCACTCCCCAGGGCCAGAGACGACCCAGAAAATCCGAGACTTGAGGTGGGGATGCTCAGCACCTCTCCCTGGCTGGCTACAGTAGCCTCCCACCTGGCCCCAGCCTCCCCCTCTCCTTTCCTCCCACTTGCATCTTCTAGAGGAATCTTTCCCTGAACGTGCAAATGCAACCATGCCACCCTATAGTTTAAAGTGACCCTTGGGCTCCCTCCAGCCTGTCAGTCAGGGTCACCGCCCTCTTTCCTGGCCTCACCGACCCTCCCACAGCCATCCTTGAGATGCTCCCTCCTGGACAGACCATGGGGCAGCCTCACCTCTGTCCCTTTGCACATGCTGTTCCCTTTCACTAGGTAAGCTCCTTCAAAGCTCAGATCAAATGTCACCTCCTCCAAGAAGCCCTCCCTGACAGCCTCATTCTTTGGGCCTCTATCTTTGGGCCTCTAAAGCAACTTTTATGGACTCCTAATTTTCAAAAAAGTGTCCCCCCGTAAGCTGCTCTATCAGCTCTAAGTGCCCACTGAGAAGGCCCCACACTGGTCTTCTTTATGTCTCCAGCCCTCTGCACAGGGCCTGGTGCACAGTAGGTCCCTGAGAAATGTAGGTTGGATTGTGTGGAGTGTGAGCTGCAAGGGGGAAGAACTCTGGAAGGCTTGTCCAGAGCTGGGCCCCAGTTTCTAGCCCAGGACGTGGCGCACAGGAGCTGCATGGCCCGTCTCTGTGGGTGAAGGATACTGTGGGCTGGATCTGCAGGTACAAATCCGAGATGCTGACGTTCGGTGAAGTCCTGGGAGGTGTGAGCTCAGCTGGTCAAGGTTATCGGGGAGGTTCTCTAGGAGGGATGGGAGGTGTCTGGGTGAGGAGGGAGGGGAGTCCAGCTGCAGATTCGGGGAGATTTGGGATCTGTCAAGATCATCGTTATATTACAACGAGGGTCCTTAGCGGGTACAACGAGGCACAGGGGAAATGAAAATGTAACGAGCTAGGAAGGACCAGGTGGGGGTGGGTCTGATGCCAGGGCAGTGGGTCGGGTTAAGAAGCCAGAACGAAGCCCGGACAGCCTCCTGTGACTCTGCCATGGGGACACACTTGGAATCGAGCTTCCCTTCTAGGGTGCATGGACCACAGGGCCCAGGACTGTTTGCTTCTTCCTTCATCTCTTCAGCTAGGTCGGCGGGAACGTCTCAACACCCACGGGGCCAGACAGAGAATACAAATGAGGGAAAGGCCCGGGAGTGGTGAAGACTGTGGCTAACTGGAGAACACTGGCCCCACTGGGCCACACGACTCTGGTCGACGGTTGTTGGGGGGTGCAGCTCTGAGGCCAGATCTGCAGATTTTCTGGAAGACACCAGAAATCCAGATTTTCATGGGAAATTTTTCTTTCTCTTAATTGCTGGCAACTTTTCATGTTTTAAAAAAAACTCAGTGAGGGCTAAAACAGAATGGATCTCTGGGCAGCGTCGGGTCGGGGCCTCCCACCTGTGACGCGACAGTGGATATTCAGGTCTGCGGGGTCAGGAGCAGGTCTGAGGCACCTCTGTTGCGAGCTCTGAGCTTGGCTGTCTGAGTTAAAACCTAAGACCCGCCCCGCCAATCGCTCTCCTCCCATCAAAAAGGAACAAAGAAACCCCTAACACGGGCTCTGTTCTAACTGCTTCTCTTGCCTTAGTCCAGTGCAATTACAGAGCAGGTGCTATTGTTACCCTCGATGTTTATATGGGGAAACCGAGGCATGGAGTGGTGACAGCACCTTCTGCAGGTCATCCAGCCAGCTAGCCAAGGGCTGAGGAATGCCCCAGGTGGTCTGGCTGCAGAGCTGTACTCTTAACCACCCGCCACACCACCTTGGTGGCAGATAAGAAATTTGTGCCCTATTTTTACCCCCTAGAGCTGAGCTTTAAATGTGTATAAATGAGGGAGAAGTTTCTGCCAGCAATTACTGTGAAGGCCAAGGCGACACGGCCCATTTGGCAATTCGAACTTCCCAGGTGCACCCGCTCGCAGATACTCCTCCGTGGAGGCGGAGGGTTGGCACGTGAAGCCCCATGTCTGCCGATTAACGGTCTCGGGTGGCTGCAGCGCTGGCTCCCTGATGGCCCCTCAGGGGCCACGAGGTGCCCCTTGGGCAGATCCGAGGCCTCAGGCAGAGGGTGGGCACCCAGACTCCGCAAGCTGGGAGCGCCAGGGCTAGGCGGACCAGCAGCCTCCCCACCTGCCCGCTCCAAGCCAGTGATGCCCGTGCCATGCCAACGCTCGCTCTTCTCGTACCCCCGTCCCCGTTAGCCCCTTTAACGCATCAGGTTAACCCTCCAGTTTGTATGTGACAAAAGACTCTCCTCTGCATAATTAACGAGCGCTTAATGAGGCTCCGCTCACGGCAGCACCCAGGGCCCTGCCTGGGAGAGGTGAGGTGGAAGGCGGGAAACACCACACCATTCATTTGCTCCCGCGCCGATCACCCCTCTCATTGATGTGACAATGACTAGGAGCAGCGGCAATCCCAGGCACTGTGCACTGAGCACCCACCCCGTGCCAGGCCCTGAGCTGACTCTGAGGGCAGGAAGCCCAACAAAGCATGGACCGCGAGGCCTGGGCGGGGAGACAGGTGATTGGCAGATGGCAGATAGCGGATCACTGGATCATCGGAACATCGCAATGGTGAGAGGGGGCGGGGTGGAGCTGGGAAGAGGCCCTGGGTGCGGGGCATGGCCGAGCAAAGGCAAGCAGAGGAGGCTTCTGGGAGGCGGCGGCACTGGAACTGGGAAGTGCAGGTTGAGTAGGTTCAGCAAGGTGGCATCAGCCCAGATGCTTCCTAGGCTGAACTCAGTGTCACAGCTGCTGCTTTTATGGATTCTGAGTTCCCTGATTTCTTTCCACATTTCTTGCAAAACCTCTTCTTGTTTCCAGGCAACGGCATTTGGGTTTTCTTTTTTTTTTTTTGCTTTTTAAATTAATTGTCTGCCTGTGAGGAGAAAGATACCTAATCTCACCTTCCCAGGATATTTGAGGAAGTATTTATTTGACAGAATGGCTGCCAGAAGGGAGAGACACATGGCTTCATCAGACAGTCCTAATGTGGGGTGCATGGAGAACCCCTCCTGACCCACAGGCCCCACAGGGACAAGGAGAACAGGGGCACGCAGAGGGCTGAAGGTGTCAAATATCGTCAGGGAGGCCTGTTCTCAGAAGCACCCAGGAAAGCCTGCTTTGAACGTGAGACCAATGATAGGTAACTAAGTGCAGGGGCTGGTGGTGATGCCGTCCCCTGCACCCAGGAGTTACTCTTGGGGATGCGCCGGCAGGCACGTGCTCACGCTTACTAGACGAAGTGAGTTCTGTCCCCCGTTAACAACAGCAGTGACCTTCGGCTGCGCACTTACACACGAAGACCTTGTGCGAAGGTCGAGAACCTCCGCTCGATTCTCACAACGACTCGCTGGGAAGAGGACTACCCTGAGTGGCAGAGACGGTGCTAGACCTGCCCAGGGTCACACAGCTGGTCACCCTGAGAGCTGGGAGTTGCTGTCCAACGCCCGCTTCACCCTCGTGCGGCATGGCCCACGCCACTCACCTCGGTTAACATCACGAGGCCCAGAAAATAGGAGACCACCGACAAGGCCAGGATGAGCAGCTCCCGCCGGTAGCCCCTCCGGAAGACCTTGGGGTACATGTCCACCACGGCTGTCACGAGGCTTTCCACGCACACAAACTGGATGGGGAGACACGATGGGGGAAACCCATGAAAAAGGCCATTCCTGGAGGCCCTGGCGCTGGGCAAGCACAGCGGGCGAGACCCTGGGCTTCCTCCCCACAGGCCTCGCCTGCACCCCACGCTCACGCACACCAACGGAGGGTCTGAGAACAGCAGTCGCAGCCCTAACAGAGCTCCAGCATGTCCATCTAACAGAGGAGGAGTGACCCTGGAAGTGACCTGCCCAGGGTCACTCAGCAAGGAAGTGGCAGCCAGCATTGAACTGGGGTCTCCAGACTCCAAATCTAGTACTCCTCCTTCTCCGCCTGCTGTCACGTGCCTCTGTGCTGGGCCCCGTTCTGGGTCAGCAATTCAAATCGAGCCCAGCGCCTGCCCGTGGGGCAAGACTGGAGTCTCTGTAACAGCCCTGGGAGCCAGTGGCTCTGCCGGGGGCAGGCTCTGCTCAGGCCTGTGGCCTCCAGGGCTGTGATGATTCTCTGCCCTTGGCTTCGGTGGGCAGGCGCCTCTCTGCCGGGAGGAGGGCAGCCAGAGCTGAGCCAACAGCCAGCTCTGGTGTCTTGGCTGTGAGTCTCTGGGCCCCGGCTAACCCGTGCAGGCTGAGTCTGAGCCCCTAAGCACCTGCATCCTGGGAGCTGAGCACAGGCAGTGTCTGCCCAACTCCTACCCACCCGTCAACACCCAGCCCAAACATCCTGACACACCAACCACCCCCTCCTCTGGTTCTCCTGGGACTGGGGGCAGATGTCCTGCATGAACTTTTCCTGACCACTCCTCCTTGCCCCCCACTCAGAGAGAACAGACCCTCCTTCTCCTCTACACCGTGAGAACGCTTCCTCACCCTGGCTGCCCCCGCTTGCTTGTGCGCATCTCCTTAACAGCAAGTCAGAGCCCGGAGGGCAGGGGCCACATCACTTCCGTTTCCAGTGTCCAGCACAGGGCCCGGGGCACAGGGGACAGGCTCAGAAATGTTCCGTAAATGAATGACAATAATGATGGCAGTGATGGCAACAGCAAGCAGCAGTGCTGGCTATGTGCCAGGCTGTTCTAGCCAGTTAACACATACTAATTTATTCACTCTGCACGTGGCACGTACTATCATCATCCCCACTTTGTAAATGAGGACACAGAAGCACAGAGGAGCACACAACTGGCCCAGGGTCACACAGGCCTGGGTTTGAACCCAGCAATCTTGTTCCAGAGGCTGGGCTTGAACCACTATGCTGCGCTGCCTCGAGGGAGGGAGGGAAGGAGGGAGGGCGGAGGGCTCCAGGGCACAGAAGCTTATCGGAGTAAGCAGCTTGCCCAGGGTCACACAGGGAGATTCACTTCTGCCTCTTCCACCTCCCCGGAAAGGCATTTCCATCCTCACTGTGTAGACAAAGGGGCTGAAGCAGAAAGAGGTGCAGTGACCATCCCAAAGTCACACAGCTGGCAAGAGTTGTGGACCTGGGACTGAAACCCTGCCCTGCCTCCAGAGCCCAGGCTGCCCTCCCTCTGCAGCGAAGGCTGCTTTGCTCGTGCTTTCTCCCGGGTGGCCGGGAAGGAAGGGGGTGGGACTCAGGGGAGGCTGCTGATCCGGATCGAGACTGAAGAGACATGGGAGGGTGCGGGCTACGAGGCATTCAGGCCCGGTGCACGTCCCGGCAAGGCACTCTGGCTCCGAGCCAGCGTCTCCCTCTGTACAGTGGAGACGCAAACGGGGCCCCGAGCCCGTGTGGTCACTGTGACGATGAACTGACAACGTGGCCCAGGCCCACAGCAAGGGCGGCACGCGTGGGGGTGGGCAGAGCGGCCGCCCGCCTCCGTGCCAGGCCCCGGCCCTGCCTCCCTAGGCCAGGCAGGCCTGTCCTGTCACACACGCCGATCCCGAGGCCTCTGCCCGCGACGGCGACAGTAAGAGGGAGGATTATCAGCAGCGACACCCACAGCTTGAGCAGCTCGGCCTAGCAGTTTCTGGGAAGCCATTCAGGGGAAGGAACTGGACGTGGCTGGGTTGACAGACCTGCCGGCGAGGGGTTCGCACAAGGTCAGGGGTGGGGGTGGCACCTCGCCAGGCCCGCTTGGGCACTGTCCCCACAGCCTGGCCAGGTGAGTCTCACTCGTCACCCGGGGGCCCAGGCCTGCCTGCTTTGCCTGCGCTGCCTTGTTAAAGCAGGTCCCTCGCCTGCGGAACCGCCCCTCCCACCACAGCGCTCGCTGGCCGGAGACCCCGTCCCACGGCTGGGCCGCTGCTTGGGCCGGAAGAAGCGCTCTGGGCTCGTAGGGAAACGAGCGATGATGAGCTGCAGGGCCAAGGGCAGGTCTGGGGACTGAGGGGGCCATGGGGGCAGAGAAACCAAGGAGAGGACTGCAGAGTGCTCGGAGCGGTGGGGTGGGCTCAGCGCGCGTGCACCGCGTGGAGGCGCAGGGCACTGCCAGTTCTCAGCCCACGCCCTCCTTGGGGGAAGGAGGCTGCTGGGGGGTGAGCCAGGGGCAGGCAGGGGAGGTGGGGGGCAGAGCTGGTGCTACTGAGGGGCCAGTGGCCGCAGGGGACTGTCACGGTGGCCCCAGCGCAGAGACGGAGGACGGAGAGGAAGTGCTTTACTGTCCCCACGTGCGGAGGGACTGGGCTGGGACAGGGGCACGTGTGCTGCGGGGCCCTCCGTGGCCGTGAGCCACAGCCCACTTTGCCAGCGAGCTGTCGGGCAGGTGTGGTTTAGCAGCATGGAAGTATCTAGCACACTTTTCAAAACTGGAACTGGGAGTTCCCACCGAGGAGAACTGTCTAGGAAGCCTCGGGGGTGCGCCGAGCAGCTGTGTTTGTGGAGCCCCCCTGGTGGACGGGGTGGCGGGGGAGGAAAGCAGGGGGCAACACGGGGGCCAGTCTGGGCCCTGACGCCGGGGCTAGGGGCGGTGGCCAGGCTTGGGGAGCCGCCCCGAGGAGTGGTGTCCGCCGGTGCCGCCCTCCCAACCCGGGCTCCCCCGCCCCCTGCCCCTTACCTGGCTGTCCAGCCCCAGGAAGATGAGCATCATGAAGAACAAGGTGGCCCACAGTGGGGAGAGAGGCATCATGGTGACAGCCTTGGGGTACGCAATAAAGGCCAGGCCGGGGCCTGGAGGGAAGGAGAGAGAGAAAGCTGCTGGGTGGGGTCCAGGCCCTCGTTCTGTTGCCGTTTTAATCCAACGCTCACTGAGTGCCTCCTCTGTGCCTGTCACTCAAATCGCTTCAATCTCCCAGCTGCTCCAGTGGCCGGCACTATTCTGATGCCCATTTTGCAGACGAGCAAATTGAGGCATAGGCAGGTAAGCAAGGGTCTGGAAAGAGCAGGATTCCAAGCCAAGCTGGTCTGACACATGGACCTTCCTCTAGACAGACCTGTCTCTACTGTTCTCATGAAACAGGGTGTGGTTTCTTGTTAAAATGCCCACTCAGATTCTGATTTGGGTTGTTTAGGGTGAAGCAAGGACTAGGCGTCCAGTGGCTCTGATCTGGGTAGTTAGGGTTCAGGCGTGGAGAAATGCTGTTCCACCCAGACCGCCTCTTCCTTTGGGTTCTTCTCTCATTTCCCAGGCCCACACTCACCCACTTTGGCTGCTGCAAATAGAGGGCTTAGTTAGCATGTCCTCGGATCGAACTTTCTTACTGTTAGTGGAGAGACACCTGATGTTCCAGCCCTGTAGCACAGTGGTCAAGAACATAGGCTCTGTAGCCAGAGCAGCTGGGTTCAAACCCTGGTTCCTCCATTATTTACTACAATCCATGTCTCTGTTCCCTAAGCAGAAAAATGGGGATAATAAATAAAGTCCTACTTAAAAAGGTGGCTGATGACAATTCAGTGAAATGGTACAAAATACGGAAAGGAAAGCACTTAAAAGGATAAATGCTTAATAAACATTAGCTCTGATGACTTTTTACTTTAAAGAGCAACTTTATTAAAGTAAAATTTGTATACAATACCCATTTTAAGTATATGGTTCAGTGAATTTTCAACAAGTGCACACACTCGGATAAGCACACTGCGATCATGGCAGTGAACTTCACCCTTACTGCCTCGGGCCCCTCTGAAGTCTCTGCATCTCGTTCTCCAAGGTCATCCTGGGCAATAATCAGTGTGATTTTTTTTCAGCTCAGATGAGTTTTGTCTGTTCTGCCTCGAAGCGGAATAGCCGGGTCGTAAGGCAGTCATATGCCTAACTCTCTAAGAAATGCCAAACTGATCTCCAAAGTAGCTGCGCCATTTCACGGTTTTACCAGCAACGTCTGCGACTCCCAGCGGCCACGCCCTTGCCGGCAGTCGGTGTCGCCAGTCTTTTAAACTCAGTCACTAGGGCGGGTGTGGGGTGTTGTATCGTTGTGGTTTCCATTCACATCCGCTGGTGCCTGAATGTTGAGTGTCCTCACGTGTTTGCTGTTCACTCACAGACCTTCTTTCATGAAGCGTCAGCTCGAGTCCTTTGTCCATTTTTTATAGGGTCGTTTCCTTTTCACTGGGCCGTGCGAGCTCTTTATATGTTTGGGATATAAATCCTTTATCGAAGGAACACTACGGATGTTTTCTCCCAGCCTGTGGCTTGCCTTTTCGTTTTCTAAATGGTGTTCTGTGAAGAGCAGAAGTTTAAAATTTTCCAATTGTTTGTTGCAAACATTGAGAGAAATATAGATTTTGATTTTTTTTACTGTCCTTTATCCTGTGATCTTACTAAGTTCAGTTATTACTTGTTTGCAGGTTCCTTAGGATTTCTGACTTCGCCCATCACGTTGTTTATTGATAAAGACAGTTTCTATTCTTCCTTTCGATGGTAACGCTTCTCTTTTTCCTTACCTTATTGCACTCTCTAGGAACTCCAGCACCATACAGCAAAGAAAAGAGTGTACGTCCTTGCTTTGTTTCTGATTTTAGTGGCGCTCATTCAATATTTAATAACTGGGAACTAACATTGGTACACCACCATTAATTAAGCCACAAATCTTATTCATTTTCTATCAGTTTTCTCCTTTTGACCTTTTTTCTTTCTGTTCCAACACTGCATTCAGAGCGCCGCATGCCTGAACGGCCGTATCTCTCTGGCCTTCCCCAGCCTGTGACGGCTCCCCAGGCTTGTCCTTCACGAACTCGTCATTTTTGAAAAGCACTGGCTGTTATTTTGCAGAATGTCTCCTAATATTGGCTTATGTAATGTCTTCTGATTAGACTGAGACTGTGCATTTTCGTTTTTGTTTTTTTGGCAAGATCCCACAGAAGGATGTTGTGTCCTTCCCAGAGTATCGTATGGAGGGGTCCGTGTCAGTTGAGTCTTGTCACCAGCGATGTTCACCTTGATCACTTAAGGTGAAGATTAAGCTGGTGTCTGCCAGCTTTCTCCACTGTAAAGTTACTCTTTTTCTCTTTCTAATTGTTAAATGTCTTGGAGGAGGAATATATTGAGATTATGGAAATATCCTGTTTCCATTTAAACTCTTGCCCACTGATGTTAGCACCCATTTGTGGATCTTGCCTGTGGCTTTTATTACAATGGTGTTTGCCTGATGATGATTTGGTATTTCCCTCATTCCTTCTATATTTATTAATTGGAATTCTTCTGTAAGGACTAGCTGTCCCTTCACCCCAGTTACTATTTATTCAATTATTTATTGATATCAGTTGGGACTCCTGGGTATTTATTCTATGGCTCATAATCCCAATACCGTCATTATTTTGCTGCTCAAATTGTTCCAGCTTTGGCCATTGGGAGTTCATTTGGGTTGATTCCTACATCTTTGTTGACATGCCTCTGCCTTTTTTCTGAGTACTTACTTACTTTTTTGGTACCACAAAAATATCCAGCTTCATCCTGTCCTGCCCTAGTACTGGAATCAACTGCTTCTCCAAGGAGCCTGGAGCCTTCTTTTACTGGAGAATGGTGTTTAGAAACCAACATCTGGGCCCTAGGTGTGCTCACAGCTACGGAGTAATACTGCTCCGCGGGCCCTCTCAGCACACAGAGCTGGGCGATACATGTATGTTTGCACTTGCATACATGCACACATGTATTTCTATATCTATATACACATATGAAGCCATGAGTTTTAATATATTGATACCTCCAATTCTATTAAAGGTAATTCAGACATCTCCACTTTCTTCTTTATAACTTCTTCCTCAGAGAGTGAAAAATCTGACCCTAATTATCTGTAATACATTTATTTGTTCAGTCCTAATGCACACATACAGACCTGCAGGATTCCGAATGCGCAGCCCTGTACGAATACGAGTATAGCACAGTCATTTGTCTTTTGCTTTATGACAGTATCCGGTCAGAACGCTGTTTCTTGCACTTGGGTAGCTTAGCCTTTTCTCCCCTCTCTTCAGTGTGGTTACATCGCTCACTTGTGGTGTGGCTAGCTTTAGTTATTACTGTTTGCATTCCATTTCGGGATCCGCCACAGAAAGAGATTGTTTATTTCTCTTGGGAGGTGTGGAAACACTGCCCAGAGCCAGGACCAGCAGTAAAGATGCGCCGGGAGAAGCGCGGCTGCCTCCTCCCTTCCTCCCACCCCTGCCCCGGCCCTGAAGGTAACGTTCTCTTCCGTTTCTAGCTTATCCTCTCCAAGTTTCTTCTGTATAAATGAGCAGACATATTTTCTCACATCCCCTTCCGTCTCGCACGAGGAGTAGGATGCTATAAATATTTCCTTTATAACTTCTACATGTACACACACAGTCATTTAAAAATATCCCTTAATTTATACTTTCTTGATTATTTTATATTGTAAATGTGTGCTAAATTTTTTCAAAGGTTTTTTCAGCATCAGTGGAGATAATCTTATAATTTTTGTTAGATCTATTATATAGTATATAATATTAATGGATTTCCTAGCATTAAACCAACCTCGCATTAGTTCTGGACTAAATCCTTCTTGGTTGTGGTATATTACCTTCTTACTGTGATTTTGGATTCTGTTTGCTGATATTTTACTTGGTATTTTTGCCTCAATATGCATGAATTATATTGGTCTTAGTAGTGGTTCTTTCTTTGTATTGTCTTTATCTGGTTTAGGTATCAATGTTATATATGCTTCATAAAAGGATCTAGGAGGATTTCATTCCCTTTTAATGCTCTGGAATAATTTATAGAGTACTGGTCCTTGAAGGTTTGGTAGAATTCCGCTGAGAAACCGCCTGAGCATGGTGTTTTGTCGTGGGGTAGTCCCTCAATAACTTTGTCTTTCTTACATGGAAATTGAACTATTTAAGTGTTTTAAATCGGTCGATTTTGGTAATCTGTGTTTTCCTAGAAAAATATTCATTTCATCTATGTTTTCAAATTTATGTGCATAGATGACTATGTTGGGGCTCAAAAAATACCCCAAAATCGGGCACTTTGGCATACTGAGTGCTTTGAATTAAAAGAAATTAGAAGGCCTCAGGAATAAGCTTCAGAACCAAGGTCTCTCCCTGATTTTACCCTACCCCCATCTCTCTAATTCCCTTTCTTTTACAAAGCACAGGGGTTGGGGAGAGACTCTGGGATTTCCTTGTCTGACTAGGGAAGCTTCTTTTCAAAAGAAATGCAATTACCTTAAGACTCCCTTTCTAGGAATCTCATCAAACAACGTGGAAAGAGTAACCAGAGATTAACCAGAGAAGAGACTGGGAGTCATCACCATGCCCAGAAAGACTTTCCATCTATTCTGCTGAAGGTGGTTTAGAGAGATTACCTGGGAGGCTTTATCTGCATTGGAGGATGACCTTTGTTCACAGTGGAACTCTGGGGCTCACCTTATAGCCACCTCCCCCAAGAGCTCAGAAGGACTTCGTCTCAGAACATCTTTCTCTGGGCTCATTCATTCCCCCTGAAAATCGTTTACTCCTAGACCCCCTCCTTCGACTGTGAGGAAGGGTGTATAAGCATCTGCATTTCACTGTGTTACTGGGCAATCATTCTCCTGTGAGTGCCCATGCTATGCACATTAAACAAATCCGTGCGCCTTTTTCTCCTGTTAATCTGCCTACTATCCGCCATTTCAGCAAATCCTTAGAGAGGCTGGAAGGGAAGCTTGGTCTTTGCCCCTGTAACTGCAAAGCAGTCTCTTATAACTTTTAAAAGTTTCTTCTACTTTAGTGGCAATTTCCCCCCTTTCATTTCTTACTTTATTTGTGTTTTCTCCCTTTTTGTCTTGAGCATCTGATTTGCCTATTTTAGTTTTTTTAAATAAAAAACAACTTGAATTTATTAATTAGATCTATTTTCTATTTTCCACCTCATGAATTTCTGCTTTATCTTCTCTTTATCATTTTCTTCCTTGTGCTTTCTTTCGGTTCACTTTGTTGTTTTCCTTCTATTTTAGAGAAGGGACTTTATTGTCATTCCTTTGTTTCTACTGATAAACGTGTTAAGTATAGTGGGTTTTCTCTAATTGCTAGTTTGTTTCCATCTGTGTCTCCTCGCATCTCACAGCCTTTGCTTCACAGAGACTGCTGCTGTGTTGTTTGGTTCACACGTTTTCGTGTGTGTTATGACTTGTGGCTTCATTGTAAATTGTGGCTTTTCACATTACAAAGTGTCCTTGTCATGCTTAATGGTTTTGGGCTTGAATTCTGCTTTTTCTGATACCAGCATTGCCATATCATTGTCTGTCTCTTCATTTCTAGCTTTGTGGGTCACTTTGTTTCGGGTGCTCCTTTTATATGCAGCATATACTTGGGTCTTGTTTTGTGAGCCAAGTTGAAAATCATTTTCCTTTCATAGGAGAGTTATGCATATCACATTTATTGATTTGATTGATACGTTTGGTCTTAACTCTCTCAGAATATTTTCTAGTTATATCTATTTTTTATATTTCTTATGTTTCTCTACAAGATATGCATTTTTTGTTATTTTATTTATAAATTTCTTTTGGCATTTAGGAAGGTTTATATTTGTGTTCTAGTGGTTACCTTCATATCTTTTTAAATGCCTTTAGGCCCTTGTTTTCTTATTTAAATCTTATAATCTTGCTTTTCTGGGTTTTCCTCGCCCTTATCCTTTAACACAATCTATTGCCTATACAACAATGAGCTTTTAAAATTTTTCTCTTTCCTTTTTCCTCCTCTTTCCAATTTTTAGTAAAATTATTTCTGTTTCATGACAGTACAAAGCATTTCTAGGTTAGTCCTCTCCCTCTTCCCCACTTTGGTTTTAGCATTAGATGTACAACTAAATATTTTTAACTGTTCAGCAGCAGCCCTTTCTCTGAAGTTTCCCTGGTCATTATTGGCTTGAATAAAGCTCATTCTCTGGAGAGGACTCCAAAGGACTGATGAGGGCAGAATTCTCTAAATTCTTATATGTGGAAAACGGGTTTTCTCGGGCCTTGGTATTTGAAGAAATCTCGGCTAGATATCAAATCTTCGATTCATACTTTTTTTGTGTGAATTAAAACAAGTCTGCTCCATTGTTGCCTTGCGTTTTGTATGTTGTTTTTGAAAATTGTGATGTCAGTCTAATCCTTTTGCCTTTATTAAGTTTTCAATATTTTCTTTTTTGCCGCAAACCTTAAGGGTGTTATATTTATATATCTTTGAGAGCTTAGAGCTTTACTAAGATGTCTCGGGTTGATCATTCTGCATATTTTCTCTGGTACCCGAAAAATCCTTTTAATGTATAGATTCAGCTCTTTATGCGTTTCTGGAAAGTTTTCTTATAGTTTTAAGTATTACCTCTGCTCCATTTTTAAATTTTTCTTCTTGAGGGACTCTGGTAATATTGTTTCTTCTTTGCCTGTGGTCCATTTCTATTTTGCGGGGAATCATTTTCACTCCTTTGTGTCATTTCATTCACTTGGTTGCCCTCCTACCTTTCTTTAATGTCCCTCGTTTACTTTCCACTGGACTCCCTGTAGTTCATTCTTCACTTCTGAGATAATTTTGTCTTTCTTTTTTCCCCCATTTTTTCCCCGAGTTTAATCAACTCTCTTTAATTTTTTCTGCTGTCTTCCACCCCTGCCATTTGTTGGCTTTGAATTTCTAGTTCAAGGTGTTTTTTTCACGTTTTCAGATTCTTGTTTGAGTGTATTTAATTCTGTTGGACTCACAGTTTTTGCTACTTCATAGTTGGTTTTCAGAGGGAAGGCATGGTTCTTTGTTGGTATGCGGGAAATTTCTCTTCCTGACTTTGTGCAGCAGCTTGTGTGGACTGAGATTTTCCTCAAGTCAAGCTCGTTTTTATGTAATATTGGGTATTTTACAGCATTCATGGTTTAACGGTGCCCTCTTCCATCAGCAAAGCCCATGCACTTAGCAGGGACTTGGTTTGCTACTAGCAGAAGGGTGAGCTCCCGGCCCTTGATTTTACGGTTCTTTTTTGTTTTAAAGGAATTTACATGTGATCTCTTTTTCTCGGTTTTCCCTTCACCACCTAATTGTCAAAGGGGGCTCCTCCTTCCCTTCTGCCCTTTTTTCTCCCCTGGAAGCCACGTGTTTCACATGGTGCCTCTCCCTTTAGACGGTTCTCACCCTTCAAATGGCACATGTTTCAAATCCCTTTTCTGTGGCCCACACTACAGGATCTGCCTTGGATCCTTCCCAGTAGTTTCAGATTTAGAGCGGATCTAATCTGGCGATCGCTCCCTGCCAGCCTTAGAATCCTTCCCTTGCCTCCCTCTTCTGTTTTTCCCCACGGTTTTCTCGGTCTGCCTTTGCTCTCACCACAAAGCCTCGCAGCTGTGCATTCAGGAGCGGTCGTTTCAAGAATTGTGCCCTGGGATTTTGGTGATTTCTCTTTTTGTTTCAGTTATTTGCAGTTCTAACATTTTCAGTCTTCAAGTTATGCAGGTAACATGATTTTGTGTATAATATACTTTTACTTGTTTTTTTCTTACAGTTTGGGAAGAAAATTTTGGGAGATAAGTAGCTATACAGCTGTCATTGTTCTCAGATACTCAGAAGTCTTACCTCTTCTAAGTTATAATAGAGTTTGTGTAAGATTGATATGTCTTTCATAAATGTTAGATAGAATTCACCAGTAAAACCATCAGGGCCTGGAGTTTTCTTGTTCAAAAGGTTTTAAATGATGAACTCAATTTCTTTAAAAGATGAAGAGCTATTCAGCTTTTAAATTTCTTCTTGAGTGTGAGTAAGTTATATTTTTAAAGAAATGTTTCCATATAACCTGCATTATCCAATGTATTAGCTTGAAGTTGTTCATAATATTCCCATATTCTCAATTTTAATGTGTACAGAATCTGTAGCCATATCACCTCTTTCATTCCTGATATCTCTAAATTTTTTCTTGATTAATCTCACTAAGGGATTATAAATTTTGTTCATCTTTTCTAAGACCAAATTTTGGCTTTTAAGA